>JASDQU011402245.1:28867-40208 GCA_032191745.1 Picea mariana
TTGTAACTAAACATGCACTAGTGAGAGTTCAGTTAATCAGTGAACTCACATGCAACTGAAGATTCACCACGGTTAACTACATGCATGTCAAATCCAATGGAGACCCAATTGAGATAACAGGTGAAAGGGATAGTTTGGCTATCAGTTGTGATTTGATCACACATGCAGTGGATATGCTTATGAGCATGTGCAAACTAGGCCATTCGTGAATGATTCGATCATTGTGAGAATTCGAATTGCAGAGATTGTGCAGAGGAGGCAAGCTGTCTGGACACAGGAATTGGCACATGTATTTGCTGATTTGTGTATGACAATGTGAGATGATTGTATTGTACTGAGAATTCTTGGATTAGAGTTTTGTATGAGATTGTTTCATGATTCATGATATACATAATATATGATAGTGGGGTTTTTATCTTTACGCTTTCCCGGTAAAACTTATGTGTTATGTGTTATTGATATTTCACTTTGTGATTGTGGTTGTGATCATGGTTTAATTAATCCACAAGAATAATAGTAGAAACGATTATGTATTTAATAGTAGCGGAAATTTTTAGATCAGGAGAATCGCAGGAATACATTAAGTGTATCGAAATTTCTACAGGCAGTCTACTACATCCTCCAGCACCACCTGCCCCTTAGCAAGCCCCACAACAATATGTGCAACAACCCCACCCCCAGCCGTGCTGCAAAATCCCATTCCACACCAAGGAGTGATGAACACCCAACAAGAGATACAGTCTACCACACCACAGTTGGGACGGTACCTGAATCCAAACAATCCAGCAGATCGCACGATCCTCCTCACCAGTGAGGAAGAAATCCTTCTGCAAACATGTAATCATCAATACCATGCACCCACTGAGTCTCCTCCCATTCCTCCAAAAAAAATCCCCACATCAATGGGACCCCCATTGGTGATCCCTCACCCTAACATAGAACCACCTCTTCGCATCCCTCACATCCCATTGTGTAGGAATGTCCACAACCCATAGACTAGGGCAGCTCATGATTATAGTTTGGTTCATGACTTAGCACAATCCCCAGCTGCCATGTCAGTCTTAGAAGTCCTTCAAAATTGTCCCACTCAGCGGAAATCATTACTTCCGCCTTGGGGGCAGTCGACCCCACAGATACTCGACTCATTACATTTGATCTTGACAGTGGAGAACCTCGCCTTCCCACTCTGATCACTTTTCAAATCCCAATAAAAATTTGGAACATCACAGTTCATCGGTGCAGCATCGATGAAGGTGCATCCACATGCATTATGTCCAAATCTGTCTGGAAGAAACTTGGTTCGCCAGAACTCATTCCATCTACCATTACCTTACGAGCTTATGACAGATGACCATCATCTCCTGAAGGGCTCTTCCAAAATGTCCCTGTAGAACTCGGGGGCAAGACTATTCTCATTGACATTGAAGTTATCGATGCCCCACTCGATTATAATATCCTGTTCAGTCGTAGCTACATGTATTCTATGAAGGTAGTTGCTTCTTCCATCTTTCGAACGATGATGTTCCCCCATAATGGGAAGATCATTACCATTGACCAAGTCTCACATTACAATCCTAACTCATCTACCAACATCGATAACATTCTTCCTCTCATCCACACGAGTCATAATGCGTACCCACTCATCAAAATGGGTCCTGGAATTTTCAAAGACCCATCACTGTTAGGAACTTACCATGGTGCACCACCACTCCTTCATCCTTCCAATCAAGTATGTGTCGTGTCATCAAATGGAGCTGACATAGAGGATACCCTTCCTCCTAGGGAGGCTTCTATCATATATGACGTCCCACTAGTCGCAGAGCTCCCCCCTCACGAGCCTCCTGCAAACTTGTCGACCCCACCAGTCCACGATTTCACCTCTCCCCAAGGCCATGTCCCAGTTTGGGAGACAGTTCCCCAAGCCATTACTCAAATTCCATTCTTCTACCCTCCACCCGACATACAAGCCTTCCAAGTAGCCGCAACGCTTACCCTCCCTAATATGGTGTTAGCAATTTCAGTTTGGTATTTAAATCCACCAGAGATGGTCCCTCGACCATCCCTTCCTCCCCAAATGGAAGGAATTCCAATGACGATTCCCATACTCACTCCCACCATACCCTCTACACTCCCACTCACTACCCTCCCTGCCACAACTGGGGGCAGGAGAAAGAAGAAGGAGCCCACAGCTCCAGTTCCCCCGTGCATCCAACCCCCGTGCGTGTTATGTGAGCAAGATGGACACCAAACCAACAAATTCCCATCTCTATCAGAGTTATAGAACTTGATTCCACTCAATCAAACTCCATCAACACTCGCCACTATAGCAATTACTGCCGCTACCACCCCTCTCTCAAGTAGTAAAGGGCTGCAAACCAAATTCACTTGTGCTATATGTTCCGAATATGGCCATTATACCCACCATTGTCCAGCACTGCCTCGCTTCCAGCAGACATTAGTCGCAGTACACCAAAGCTTCCAGAATGAACCCATTCCAGCTACATCATCCCTACCAAAAATCACTGACATCCATTATTTCACAACTTCAGTCAATGAACGTATGAGATTCCCTTGCTCTCTATGTGAATCCCTAGATCATTTTGCATACCAATTTCCTATGATCATTGAATATAGGAAACGCCAATTGACCCTAATTCAAACCCATACAGAATTGATGGTTGACCTACCTCGTCACTAGAGATTCTTAATATCATTTCTACCGAACCCGAGGCACTCCCGACGCCTCCGTAGTTCTTGGATGACTTATCCGATGATTCACCCCCAAATCCCCCCAATTCTCCCATTCATTTCCCTACGGAAATTTTATATCCAACTACCATGGGTACTCCTTAGTACTTCGATATTTGGTTTATGTCGAGTGAACCATCGCAATTTCATTGCGTCATTCCCCCTGCTTCTTCATCACCAGGGGACAGCCACACGATGACAGTCACCGATATCACTCCTTACAAACCCTTGTATTCCCATCAATTCCACTGTGACGAGGACATACTCGAAGAATTAAAAACCCCCAACTATCCATGGGATGCGCTACACCACCGAGCGCTCTTTTTTCCATAGGAAGCCTCCATGCCTCCTAACCAACACCCCATATACGCGGTCGAAACCAAGGATTTTATCCCATCAGGGCATATCAATTGGCTCAACAACCCCATTCCTACCCCTGATGCTTTTGAAGAAGGCAACATGGCCAACATTTCCTCGACCATCAAAATCGATATTTCCATCAAAACTGGAGTTGTCGGGGAAATCATCATTGGCACCATTTGCACTCCTCAAGAAATCACCGCCTGTAAATCCCTCTTCCAAGAATATCGGGATATTTTTGCCTGGTCATACACAGAAATGCCTGGCCTTGATCCCTCTATCATCGAACATCGCATCGACACCTGCCCTAATTTCACCCCAGTTCATCAAAACCAGTGACCGCTACACTCATCCAAAGCAGTGGCCATCAAAGCTGAGATTAACAAACTACGCGCGGCTAGGTTCATCTACCCCATTGCCTATACATCATGGGTTTCCAACCCTGTACCCGTTAACAAAAAACAGGGCACTATCCGCGTTTGCACGGACTTTCGCGATCTCAATCATGCATGTCCAAAAGACAACTTTCCGACGCCTTTCATCGATCAAATTATCAACGACTATACAGGCCACGAGGCTCTATACTTCATGGCCAGTTTCTCTCATTATAATCAAATCCAAATCTACCCAACTGATCAATACAAAACTACATTCACTACCCCTTGGGGTACTTTTGCATATTGGGTCATGCCTTTTGGCTTAAAGAATGATGGCGCAACTTTCCAATGGGCTATGACATACATTTTCCACGATCAGGCTCATATCATCCTTGCATACCTGGACAACCTCACAGCTCGATCCAAGAAGTGCACCCAACATCTTGATGATTTACAAATCATCTTCCAATGGTGTCGTCAGTACAACATCTGCTTGAACCCCCTCAAGTACGTATTCTGTGTCACTGCAGGGTGCCTCCTCGGATTCATCGTTTCCCAAAGTGGTATTACGATGGACCCCCTCAAAGCCCAAGCCATCACAAAAATTCCATCTCCCTGGAATTTACGTCAACTCCAGAGCCTACAAGGAAAAGCTAACTTTCTACGGCGTTTTTTCCTAGACTACGCCACTCGAGCACATAGTTTCCTTCACTTACTACACCACGACATCCCATTCCACTAGGATGAACATGCCCAAAAATCATTTGATGACCTTAAAATGGCACTCTCTAATGCCCCTTTAATTAGTGCACCCGACCACCATCACGACTATATCCTCTACATATCAGCATCAACTATCTCAGTAGCAGGAGTTATCGTTCAAATCGGTGATGACGATCGTGAGCATGTCATTTATTACGTTAGTAAAAACCTCTCCAAGCTAGCCTTGAAGTACAAAAACAAAGAGAAACTAGCCCATACAGTCGTCCTCACAATCCAGAAACTGCGTCATTACATTCTGCTTTGCACGACTAAGGTCATAGCAGATTCCAACCCAATGCAATACTTTCTCAGTCGTCGGCAAATTTGCCCGATGGATCGTTATCCTTCAGAAGTACGATCTTGAATTCTCAACACCCAAGAGCAAGAAAGATCTCTTCCTCGCCGAATTTGTCATGGCCTTCCCCTCTGATACTACCAGTGCCCCCGTCAATACTGTCTTTTTCGATGAACATCTCTTTTACATCACTTCAGATGATCCTTGGTACGGAGACCTCCTCGTCTACCTCTGAACCCAAAAGTTCGGTAACCACCTCTCACGAGATCATCGTCATCATATTCGCCACTAGGCCCCCCGCTACCTCCTCATCGGAGACATCTTATACCGGCTAGTGGTCGACACCATACTTCGTCAATGCTTGACTATTGACGAGGCCAATAGAATCTTGAACGACTACCATGGCAACGCATGTGGGGGCCATCTTTCGAGAATGTCCACTGCTCAAAAAATCATCCAAGCAGGATATTTTTGGCCTATATTGTTTCATGATTGCATTCATGCCGCGAAGCGATGCGAGAAATGTCATCTTTACGCCAACAAAGCATGAGCACCACCTGCTCTTCTTCACCTAGTCATTACTGTTGGCCCCTTTTGTAAATGGGGCATTGACTTCATGGCTTGTAATCCCCCCTCCAACAATGGCCACAAATACATTATTATCGCATTCGATTACTTCAAAAAATGGGCGGAAGCTATGCCCACCTTCAACAATACTGCTAACATCACAACACATTTTTTCTTTAACCACGTCATATCCCGCTTTGGAGTACCACTCCAACTAGTTTCCGATCACGGGAAACACTTCGAGAATGAGATTTTCGTCGAACTCTCATCTCAGTTAGGATTCTCCCACTAGTTTTCCTCACCATATTACCCTCAATCTAACGAACAGGTCGAAGCAATTAACAAGGTCCTCAATACCATGTTATAGCGCATGGTTAATAAACATAAGACCAATTGGCATCATATGTTATTTTCCATGCTATGGGCTTACCGTATGGCTGTGAAAACAGCCACTGGTTTCACACCATTTCATCTAGTCCATGGAGTTGAGGCCACTCTTCCCATCGAGTGTGAAATTTCCACCTTACGCACTGCAATTGAGCTATTACCTGACACTGCTCCAATGGAGCAGCGCTTGCTGAACTTAGAGTACCTGGATGAAGATCGTCGATCTTCATTACAAAACAATGAGGCAGCTAAAAAATGGTCAAAGGCCACCTTTGACCGCCATGTCAACCTTCACTCATTTCATGAAGACGACCTCATCCTTGCTTACGATATCACTCATGATACCTTCGGCCATGGAAAATTTGAGTCACTATGGCATGGCCCCTACATTATCCAACATTGCCTCATCAAAGGCACATACATCATGGCCTCTCCCGAAGGCCTCTCTCTCAAAGAACCTGTCAATGGGTTATACTTAAAGAAATTTTATGCCTACGCATAGCCATTCTACTTTAGGTTATTTCTTTTATAGTGTTTTTAATCTTTTTTTCCATCCCTCACGTCTAAAACTATCGTTTGTGCTATTGACAGATGCTTCCTCCACTGGCCTACCACATCGGTTACGCCGACGGCGCTAGCCATTGGACACAAAATCTCGCTTCGACAGCTTGGGCCCTCTATACCCCCTCACATGAAATGCTCCATTCGAGCGGCATATGTTTGGGTTCAGCCACCAACAACCAAGCCGAATACACTACCGTCATTGGCCTTCTCGTCGATGCCCAACATCATCATATTCATCACCTTAGCATCTTTCTCGACTCTCAACTAGTCGTTCTCCAGCTCAACAATGTGTACCGTGTCTGCGATCCTTGCCTCTTTCACAAATACCTGCAGGTTAGACTTTTATCTCGACATTTTGATTTCATTACATTTACACACATTCCAAGACAATTGAATCAAATTATAGATAACTTAGCTAACATTGTGTTATACTGGCATATATCACATCAATATACCTCTACACATACATAAAAATATCAAAAACCTGTCACAGCATATATAGATTAGACATCATCAAACATTAAAAAACACATGTACACATCACATAGACCCCAAAATGTATACTCATATATATATATATATATATATATATATAAATTGGTCACCAGTTCCATCCAAATGTTTACATACAAAACATCATATACAGAATCCGTAGACCAGTACAACACCTCGGTACAAAATGGGCTCACCAGCCTATATACAAAAACACAAAAATACATAGAGCACCACTCAAGGTGCCTCTAGAGCCCCACCTCTTGCCCCTCCCTCAGGAGGTGGTCCCCCACCCACTACTAGTCCCTCTGGACCAGGAGGTAACCGTTCGGTCATAGCAGCGCCTGCTACTGCTACTCATCATACCAAGGCCCGCCACGACGGTGGAACCCCCACACACTGCTCCAGGATGCCCTCATCCTGGATACGTGCCCACATGCCCTCAGGCACACCCTGTAACACCGCCTCTAGGTGGCGATGAATATCCTCAAAATCTACATCGGCATCCACTGGAGGATCATGTGATGGCCTGGCACCTAGGTCATCAAACCGGTGTCTCCTCACTACTCTCTCGGCCTCATGTCAACGTCTCTCTCCTACCCGCAACCCTCCCCACAGCGGTCTCCCTGACTCCTGGCAAGCCAGCGCCCTTAGCAACTCAATCTCGCGCCCGTGAGGTGCCACATCTGCACATAAACACAACCAAATGATAGTATCAGCATCTATACAAAATACACATGTCATGCTATCTCAACAAAAGCAATATATCAAACTCATAAATGTACCTTGATGATCAAACACCTCCCCTGGAGGAAACACCATGTCCGGATCACTCCGTAAGTCAACACCAGCATATGGGTACTGCAAAATCACCTGCAGCATCTGTCGCCACACCTGCGTCGCCTCAACCATAAATAAGTGGTCGCCCTCACCACCACCATGACGAACCAAAATATTCGACCACCACCTCAATCAAAACTCTCGCACCCCAAGAGCACCCAGTAAAATCCTAGGGCACAACATAAGCACCCTCTCCAAGAACCAGGCCACTAGGATGGACCCAAAGGCAAAGTCCCCTGTATCAGTGGACTGACAATGGTCCAACTGCCCTACCATCCTGGCATGTAGCATAAGCCCCCAGGAAAAGTGCTCACCGGCCAGTACCCTCTCCATAATACTCAGTTGGCCACCATTGATCCGCTGAGTCTCGAGGGACCCATAAACCCTCACAATCATCGTTGCTATACAGCGATGCGCTAGAGCATCCATCGCCCTGATGCTCACAATGGAGCCCGACATAAAGTTCACCTTGGAACAGTACCTCTGGCCCACTGTCACTAATGCCACATCTGCAGGTAACACCGACTCCGCCGGTAAGGGCATTCCCCAAAACAGGAGCCCAGTCAAAAAATATATATCCTCCACCGCAGTGAAGGCAATCTGCTCTCCCCGCACCCATAAAACAATGCAGGTACGGACTCCACATCCAGATAAGGAACTGCAGAAGATACTCCTGTGCCCATATCAATGGGCACTCAAAGAACTTTAGCAACCCACAGGCTGCCAAAGTAGCACGAACCCTTGGCTCCTTAATCGCCACGGCATCCCTCAGCTGGGACTAATCCCGCTCTCACCAACCGACTGACATTGTGCAAAATGATCACCTACAGCCACATAAAATAGTCCTAGGTTAGCCATCTTAACCATAAAAAACATTAAACACATAAGTTTTACACCCGTCAACCTTGCCCCCAAGGCGTGATTGTTTAACCCACAGGCGTGCACACATGTGCATCTGTTCACCCCACAGGCGCGTGCGTATGCACTCTTATTCACCCCACAGGCACGCTTGTCCATCCTATAGGCACGCATGCATGCGCACCTACTCACCCTATAGGGGCACCTCCATGTGCCCCTGTCACGAACACAGGCATGCATCAAAGCGCACCTGTCCACTACACAACCATGCATCCATGCGCAGTTGTGTAGAAAACAGGCATGCACATCATGCGCGCTTTTGTCCCCCTTAAGGGCGCCCCCATGCACGTCTATCTGGATAGCAGGTGCGCACTTGTGTGCGCCTATTTCCAGATTGCCCGTGCACTTGGGGGCCGACACCCATAACACCCCCTGTACGGCCCTCCGTACATGCCCTGCCCATAAATGAAAAACCTAATTCTATGCAGGACGATCAGACTACTGACCTAAAGCTCGCTAATCCTGAATCAACTACCTCACTCTCCCAGAATCTCCAAATCTCCTCTAAATACCTCTTGTCTAGTCACTCTGGTAGCAAGTACAAATGAGGTGGCAATGTGGGCCCTACAACTATATATAGGCCTTTCCACCAAACTTCCAATCACCATTCTGGGAGCTCCAGGTGTCTGTTCTTCAATCCATCTTTAGCCATGGGATCAACATCTCGTCATCTACATTAAGACAGTCCTTGGGCCACTTTTCATCCGTAGTGCCCGGGGCACCATTTTTTCATACCCTGTCCAGGTACGCACGCTCATGTTCAAAATTATCAAATAAATGCTCGTATGTTCGATTCTCTTTAGATATTGTTCACGTCGGGTATTTGATTTTCATGTGTGCAGGTACTTGGTCATCATACATCAACGCAACCTCTTCAGGTATATAATCATCACTGGCATGTAATCATTCCCTCTGAATCTCAATTGCATCTCCAGTCACACCCTCTGACATTTTCCTATAGGATCTCCATCTCTAGCTCTGCAATACTGACACCTCCATTTGCATCTTCAGTACTGTCTCCCGGTAGCACTCTTACCCACATGAGTTGTCCCATTCATAGCACCCTTTTGTGCCTTTGACACTCATGTTGTTTTTCAAACCCTTTAGGGATGGGAGTCCCAATAGTCTTACATCATATTGCGAATCAGCCACATACTCCTTCTCCTCATTTTTCTAGATTTCCCACCGGACTCCCAGATTATCTCTTCAAGGTTCTATTTTTTATTGCACCTCCACAGTATCATGAACCATCCATTTCATCCACAATCAGTTTTCCCCTCTGCAAATTTCCCATCATTTCACCTACCTCATACAGAAACCCACCCATGGGCCCCCCACCCTCCACCAGTTCTCCAAGAAAATTGCGCCCTACCCAGACCAACCATATTACATCGAGGCACCCGTTTCTGTATTTGTACACTCATCCCAAATTATTCTTTATTTATTGTACAAAAGCCTTTCTTTCCAGCATTTCCATACCTTTTTTTCGTCACCTTTGATGACCTTCTTCTAGAAAACGCAACCCATGTCGCCCTTGGTTGAGGCACTCCTTATCATCTACCCTTATTGACATCGTCCATATACTCTGAGTATCCCACAAGCCACTTACCTCTACCCTCTGAGTTTTTTCACTTTGTCCCGCCTCTGGCACAACTTAGCCCACGTCTT
This sequence comes from Picea mariana, assembly GCA_032191745.1. NCBI lineage: Eukaryota > Viridiplantae > Streptophyta > Pinopsida > Pinales > Pinaceae > Picea > Picea mariana. Next base: position 38,846 of record JASDQU011402245.1, read on the forward strand.
GTTGTCGCCCTGACACTCGACCTAGTTGCATGGTTGCGGCCACTTATACTTCGCATATACCCCCAACCAAGGGAAGTCTTGAGTCTTCATACATCTTGAATTCGACCATGTACCTCCTCTAGTTCCTAACCTCACCTAGTAGATTTCATGAAGCCCTTTTCTTCTGGGAGTCGCGTTCCCCTTTTGTCGACATCAGCACAGTTTTCCAAAAGGGCGACAGTATCTTGACTCTCATTACCTTTCCAATGAGAGATCTCAGATGGCACAGGGAGAACCACAATTGCTCCCTGCTGTCATTGACCCCCATAACATTCGACTTCAACACTTTCTCATATTACGGTGGGTCTTACTTTGCGACTATTGTATTTATTTCTTATATTTGTCGAAGACCTCTGAACTTGGTTGGGCTATCAATGCCTACAACATCCGTGATATTTCTTACAGATATCACTGCCTACTAGTCAGAGTATGTTCCTCTGTAGAATTGTCTTATGCCTTTATCATGACCGCCCCCGAGGGTGTTGCAGTTGTCTACATCAACACATCATTCCTTTTTTGAGTTACATGACATGAGCATGGGGCATGCCCACCTCATTTGTACACATTTTATTTTTTACACACCTTATGGAAGGTTGGGTTCAACAGGTTCCCTTCTCCCTCCAACAGGTAACTCTTAACAATCCCACTATTTCTCTCTCTTACAACAACACTCTCAGTAGAAGAAACATTGATGGATTTCGGCTATACGTATGCTCCTAACCTCATCCATCAGGGGGCATCTGTTATCACTGAAATTTCGTCCGCAAATGGTTACAAGAATTCAGCATCGCCAAACAGTTATGAGGTCACCCATGGACCAAAATTACCCCCAAAATCATTTCCAAAGGGTCAAAAACTATACAACCAATGCTAAAATTAAATTGCGCTATGACTACGCAGGGCGCACGCGCACATGCACAAAATAGAAACGCGGGAAAAGCGCACATGCGCCCGATGCACAACTGTGGTCACAAAAAGCCACGCACTTGTGAGAACAGTGCATTTATGAGAGTGGTAAGCCTCCCACCCACTTCTGGTTCAACTTTCAAGTTGATTTGACACTCAAATCTGGAATGGATCCGACTGGGTGGCTGGTCAAAGACCTAGAAATGCCCTAATTAGCCTCTTTACACACTACAAGCTGGTTGTACAATACCTCAAAGAGGTGCTATAAAAAGGCCATGGATGCACTTCATTTTTCAAGGAATTTCATTATCAAAGTTATGCTGCCACTATTCTCTTGAGGAATCCTCTATTCTCATCAAGAGTATACTAGCATCATTGCATTGGGCAATCCATCTCACCCCTTGAGTGGATTAGCAAG
>JASDQU011402246.1:5998-16606 GCA_032191745.1 Picea mariana
TGACACCTATGACAGGTCAACAGTCGACTGCCAAGGAGAAAAATCGATGACCGACGGCCGGGTTGAAAATTTGGATAGTATACATAGATCAGTGGTCTAGATCTCTTCTGATTTGAGATTGACGATTTAGATGGCCACATAGGGAGGACTATCCATCAATTAAAATTTTTTTTTGACACCTATGTCATGTTAGAAAAAAGAAAGGGATACTAAGAAAAAGAAGAGGTTGAAACCTATGGCATGTTAGCAAAGATAAAAGGGGTACTAACAAAATTAGAAGGTCGACAACCATGCCACATCGGCAAGGGTGACATGTCAACAAACATACAAAACAAATATGTTGGCACCTATTCCTTGTCAGCAAGGGTGACATGTTAGCAAAGAGAAAGGCGTACCAAGAAAAATTAAATGTCAGCACTTATGACATTTTATCAAGGGTGACATGTCCGTAAAGAAAAAGGGGTACTAAGAAGAGGAAAAGTTTAACACCTATGCCACATGATAAAGGGTGACATTTCAATAATGATAAAGGGTTATTAAGAAAAAGAAAAGTTGACACCTATGCGATGTTAGTAAAGAGAAAGTGGTACTATAAAAAAGAAGAGGTTGAAATCTATGCCACGTTAACAAAGGTGACACTTCAATGAAGAGATAGGGGTACTAAGAGAAGCATAAGGTCGGAACCTATGCCACATCAACAACGATGACATATCAACAAATTTAAATAAGTATTAAGGAAATGAAAAGGTTGACACCCATTCCTTGTTAGCATGGGTGACACGTCAAAAACAATAAATGGGTACTAAGAAAAAGAAAAGGTCAACACCTATCCCACATTATTAAGGGTGACATGTCCACAAATATAAATGGGTACTAAGAAAAATAAAATTCAACACCTATGCCATGTCAAGAAAGAGAAGGGGTACTAAGAAAATTTAGAGGTCGAAACCTATGCCAACTGAGCAAGGGTGACACGTCAGCTAAGAGAAAGGGGTACTAAATAAAAGAGAAGTTAGAAACCAATGCCACGTCAACAAGTGTGACATGTTAGCAAATGTAAAGGGGTAATAAGAAAAATAAGAGGTTGCCACTTATGCCTTATCATCATGGGTTACACGTCATCAAATATAAAGAGGTAGTAAGAAATATAAAAGGTTGAAACATATGCTATGTAAACAAGTGTGACATGTTTACAAGGATAAAGGGGTACTAAGAAAAGGAATTTTTTGACGCCTTCTCCACATGAGAAAGGGTGGCACGTCAACAAATATAAATAGGTACTAACAAAAATAAAAGTTTGACACATATAACACGTTGGAAAAGAGAAAGGGGTACTAGGAAAAGGAAGCGATCGAAACCTCTACTATATTGGCAAGGGTGACATGCCTTGAAAGAGAAAGGGGTACTAAGAAAAAGAGAAGGTCAACACCTATTCCACATTAGCATGAGTGACAAATTACCAAAGATAAAGGGGTACTAAGAAAAAGAAAAGGTTAACACCTATGCCTTCTCAGAAGGGTGACATGTCAACAAAGATAAAGGGGTACTAAGAAAAATAAAAGGTCAACATTATTTCCATGATAATAAGGGTGACATGCCTGCAAAGATATAGGGATGGTAAGAAAAGAAAAAGCTTGACACCTATGCCACATGAGCAAGGATTACATGTCAACAATGATAAAGGGGTACTAAGAAAAATAAAAGTTTGACACCTATGCCACTTCAGGAAAGAGAAAGTGGTACTACGAGAAAGAAGAGGTTGAAGCCTATGCCACATAAGCAAGGCTGATACATCAGCAAAAAAAGGGGGTAATAAGAAAAAGAGAAGTTTGACACCTATGCCACATTAGAAATGGTGACACGTTAGTAAAGATAAATGTATACTACGAAAATGAAAATGTCAATACCTATGCCATGTTCTCAAGGGTGACATGTCTGCAAAGATAATGGGGTTTTAAGAAAAGGAAAGGTTCGAGACCTATGCCAGATGAGAAAGGGTGACACATCAACAAATATATAGAGGTACTAAGAAAAATAAAATGAAAAGTTTGACACTTATACCAGATGAGAAAAGGTGACACATGAATCAACGGTCCATATCTCTTTTGATTTGAGATCGATGGTATAGATTGCCACATAGGCAAGACTGCCCATCAATTTCAAAAGAAAAAGTTCGAAATCAATGCAATATCATTAAAGAGAAAGGGCTACTATGAAAAAGAAGAGGTAAAACTTATGTCTTGTTAGCAAGGGTGAGATGTCGACAAAGATAAAGGGGTAATAAGAAAAATGAAAGGTTGAAACCTATGCCACGTTAGCGAGGGTGACATGTCTATAAATGTAAAGGGGTACTAAGAAAAGGAAACCTTTGGCACCTATGCCACACAAGAAAGGGGGACACATCGAAAAATATAAAGGGATACTAAGAAAAATAAATGTTTGACACCTATGCCATGCCAACAAAGAGAAAGTGGTACTAGGAAAATGAATAGGTCAAAACCTATGCCAAGTCAACAAAGAGAAATGGGTCTTATGAAAAAGAGAAGGTCGACACCTATGCCACATCAACAAGGATGACACGTCAACAAACATAAATGGGTACTAACAAAAATAAAAGGCTGACACCTATTCCTTATCAGTAAGGGTTACATGTCAGCAAAGAGAAAGGGGTACTAAGAGAAAGAAATTGTCAGCACCTATGCTACGTCAGCAAGGGGACATGTATGTAAAGAAAAAGGGGTACTAAGAAAAATAAAAGTTTGACATCCATGGCATGTCATCAATCGATTGCCAAGGAGAAGGGTCAATGACCAACAATTGGGTCGGTAGTTTGGATAGTATCCACAGATCAACGGTCCATATATATTCTGATTTTAGATCGATGGTGCATATTTCCACATAGGCAAGGGTGTCCATCAATTTAAAAAAAATGAAGTTTGACACCTATGCCATGTCAACAACAAGAAATGGGTACTAAGAAAAATAAGAGGTTGAATCATATGTCATGTTAGCAAAGAGAAAGGGGTACTAAGAAAAAAATAAGGTCGAAACTTGTGCCACATCAGCAGGGGTGACACGTCAGAAAACATAAAGGGGTATTAGAAAAACTTAGAGGTTGATATCTATGCCTTGTTAGCAAGGTTGACATGTTAGCAAATAGAATGGGGTACAAAGACAAGTAAAATGTCAGCACATGTGCCATTTCAATAAGGGTCACATGTCCATAATGAAAAAGAGGTACTAATAAAAGGAAAAGTTTAATACCCGTGCCACATGAGCAAGGGTGACATGTGAACAAGGATAAAGGGTTATCAAGTTTAATAAAAGTTTGACACCTATTCCATGTCAGTAAAGAGAAATTGGCACTAAGAAAAAGCAGAGGTTGAAACCTATTCCGCATTAACAAAGAGAAAGGGGTACTAAGAGAAGCAGAAGGTAAACACCTCTTCCACTTCAACGACAGTGACATGTCAATAAAGATAAATAAGTAAGGGTGACCCGTTAGCTAAGAGTAAGGGATACTAAAGAAAAGATAAGTTCAACACCAATGCTAGGTCAACAACTGTGACATGTTAGAAAACATAAAAGTGACCCTAAGAAAAGGAAAATTTTGAGATGTTTTCCACATGAGCAATGGTGACATGTCAACAAAGATAAAGGGGTACTAGGAAAAATAAAAGTTTGACACATATAACACATTGGCAAAGAGAAAGGGGTATGTTCATCGGTCCAATTGGCCTTTCAAACATGCAAGGGTCACAAAAGGCAAAGATATAGGGGTAGTAATAAAAGGAAAAACTTGAAACATATGCCACATGAGCAAGGGTCACACGTTAACAATGAGAAAGGGGTATTAAAGAAAAGAAAAGTGACACTTATGCCACTTCAGGAAAGAGAAAGGGGTAATAAGAAAAAGAAGAGGTCGAAACCTATGCCATGTAAGCAAGAGTGACACATCAATGAAGAGAAAGGGGTAGCAAGAAAAAGAGAAGTTCGACACCTATGCCACATTAGAAATGGTGACATGTCAGTAAAGATAAAGGTCTACTAAGAAAAATAAAATGTCATCACCTATGCCATGTTCGCAAGGGTGACATATCTGCAAAGATAATTGGGTACTAAGAAAAGGAAAAGTTCGACACCTATGACACATGAGCAAGGGTGACACATTAAGAAAGATAAATGGGTACTAAGAAAAACAAAATTTCAACACATATGACACATCAATAAAGAGAAAGGGATACTAAGAAAAATAAGTGGTAAAAACCTATGTCTTGTTAGCAAGGGTGAGATGTCAACAAAGATAAAGGGGTACTAATAAAAAGAAAAAGTCGACACCTATGCCACATTAGCAAGGGTGACATGTCCAGAAATATAAAGGGGTACTAATAAAATGAAAATTTGGGCACCTATGAAACACGAGAAAGGGTGAAACGTAAACAAAGATAAAGGGATAGTAAGAAAAATAAAAGTTCGACACCTATTCCATGCCAACAAAGAAAAAGTGGTACTAAGAAAATGAACAGGTCTAAACCTATGGCATGTTAACAAAGAGAAAGGAGTCCTATGAAAAAGAGAAGGTCAACACTTATGCCACATCAGGATGGATGACACGTTAGCAAACATAAAGGGGTACTAACAAAAATAAAAGGTTCACACCTATTCCTTGTCAAGAAAGAGAAATGGGTACTAAGAAAAAGAAAATGTGAGCACCTATTCTATGTCAACAAGGATGGCATGTCCATAAAGAAAAAGGTATACTAAGAAAAATAAAAGTTTGAAATATATGCCACACCAATAATCAATTTCCAAGGAGAAGTTCTGACAGTCGATGATCGTGTTGAAATTTTGGACAGTATCCACAGATAAACGACCCAAATCTCTTCTGATTTGAGGTGGATGGTGCAGATTTCCCCATAGGCAAGATTGTCCATCGGTTTCAAAAAAAAAAAAAACTTCGACACCTATGCTATTCAACAAAAAGAAAGGGGTACCAAGAAAAATAAGAGGTTGAAATTTATTCCACGTTAGCAAAGAGAAAGGGGTATTAAGAAAAAGAGAAGGTCAATTCCTATGCACATCATGAGTGGTGACATGTTAACAAACATAAAGGGTTACTAACAAAATGAAGAGGTTGACACCTATGTCTTGTTAGCAAGGGTGACATATCAAAAAATAGAAGGGGTACTAAGAAAAATAAATTGTCAGCACTAATGCCATTTCAACAAGGGTGACATGTCTGCAAAGAAAAATGGGTACTAAGAAAATGAAAAGTTTGACACCTATGCCAAATGAGAAAAGGTGACATGTCATCAAGAATAAGTGGCTATTAAGAAAAAGTAAATTTCAACACCTGTGCCATTCTAGTAAATAGAAAGGTGTACTAAGAAAAATAAGAGGTTGAACCTATGCCACATTAGCAAGGGTGACACTTTAGTTAAGAGAAAAGGGTACTAAGAGAAGCAGAAGGTCGACGCCTATGCCACATCAACGACGGTGACATTTCAACAAAGATAGATAAGTACCAAGTAAATGAAGAGGTTGACACCCATGCCTTGTTGAAAAATAAAATTTGAACACCTATGCCATGTCAACAAAGAGAAGGGGTAGTAAGAAAATTAAAAGGTCTAAACCTATTCCAACTCAACAAGAGTGACACGTCAGCTAAGATCAAGGGGTACTAAGGAAAATAGAAGTTCAAATCCAATTCCACATCAACAAGTGTGACATGTTAGCAATAGTAAAGAGGTACTAAGAAAAAATGACGTTGACATTTATGCCTTGTCAGCAAGGGTGACACATCATCAAATATGTAGAGGTTGTAAGAAAAATAAAAGGTTGACACCTATCCTCGATCAAGAACTGTGACATGTTTACAATAATAAATGGGTACAATGAAAATGAAAATTTTGACACCATTGCCACATGAGCAAGGTGACATGTCAGTAAAGATAAAGGGGTACTAATAAAAAGAAAATTTTGACACATATAACGCATCGACAAAGAGAAAGGGGTGCTAGTGTAAATAAGAGATAGAAACCTCTACCATGTCGGCATAGGTGACATGTCTTCAAAGAAAAATGGGGTACCAAGAAAAATATTAGTTCGACACCAATGTCTCATTAACATGGTGACAGGTTAGCAAATATAAAGGGGTACTAAGAAAAAGAAAACGATAACGCCTATACCTTGTCAGAAGGGTGACATGTCATCTAAGATAAAGGGGTACTAAGAAAAATAAAAGGTCGACACATATTCCACGCCAGCAAGGGGGACATGTCAACAAAGATATAAGGGTAGTAATATAAGGAAAATATTGACACCTATGCCACATGAGCAAGGGTCACACGTCAACAATGATAAAGGGGTACTAAGGAAAAGAAAAGTTTAATAGCTATGCGACCTCAGGAAATAGAAAGGGGTACTAAGAAAAAGAAGAGGTCGAAACCTATGCCACGCAAGCAAGGGTGATACTTCAAGAAAGAGAAAGGGATACTAAGAAAAATAGAATCTCTATACCTATGCCTCATTAGCAATGATGATGTGTCAGTATAAATAAAGGTCTACTAATAAAAAAAAATGTCAACACTCGTGCCATGTTCGCAAGTGTGGCATTTTTTCAAAGAAAATGGGGTACTAAGAAAAGGAAAAGTTTGACAGCTATGCCACATGAGAAAGGGTGACACATCAACAAAGATAAAGGGGTACTAAGAAAAAGAAAATTTCAACTCACATGACACATCAGTAAGGAGAAATAGGTATTGAGAAAAAGAAGAGGTAAAAACCTATGTTATTTTAGCAAGGGTGAGATGTCAACAAAGATATAGGGATACTAAGAAAAATAAAAAGTCGACACATATCCTAGGTAAGACATATCAATGGTGCATTTATATTTTGATTTGAGATTGATAGTGTAGATTGCCACATAGGTAAGACTGTCTATCACTTTCAGAAACAAAAATAAAGTTTGACATGTATTCCATGTCTACAAAAAGAAAGGGGTACTAAGAAAAAAAAGAGGTTGAAACGTATGCCATGGTAGTAAAGAGAAAGGGGTACTAAGAAAAAGAGAAGGTTGATACCTGTGCACATCGATAGGGGTGACATGTCAACAAACATAAAGGGGTACTAAAAAAACAAAGAGTTTGACACCTATGCCTTGTCAGCAAGGGTGAATGCCAACAAAGAGAAACGTGTACTAAGAAAAATAAAATATCAACAACTATGCCATTTCGGAAAGGGTGACATGTATACAAAGAAAAAGGGGTACTAAGAGAAGAAAAATGTTGACACCTATGCCACATGAGAAAGGGTGACATGTCAACAAGGATAAAGGGTTATTAAGAAAAATAAAATTTCGACACCTACACCTTGTCAATAAAGAGAAAGGGGTACTAAGAAAGAGAAGAGGTTCAAACCTATGCTACATCACCAAGGGTCACAATTTAACAAAGAGAAAGGGGTACTAAGAGAAGCATAAGGTCAACACCCATGCCTTGTTAGCAAGGGTGACACATCAACAAAGATAAATGGGTAGTAAGAAAAATAAAAGTTCAACACCTATGCCACGTAAGTAAGGGTGACACATCACAAAGAGAAAGGGGTACTAAGAAATAGAGAAGTTTGACACCTATGCCACATTAGAAATGGTGACATGTTAGTAAAGATAAAGGTCTACTAAGAAAAATAAAATGTGAATACCTATTCCATGTCCGCAAGGGTGACATGTCTACAACGATAATGGGGTACTAAGAAAAGGAAAAGTTCGACACCTATGCCACATGAGCAAGGGTGATACATCAACAAAGATAAATGGGTACTAAGAAAAATAAAATTTTGATACCTATGACACATCAACAAAGAGATAGGGGTACTAAGAAAAAGAAGAGGTAAAAACCTATTTCTTTTTAGCAAGGGTGAGATGTCAATAAAGATAAAGGGGTATTAAGAAAATGAAAAAGTCAACACCTATGCCACGTTAGAAAGGGTGACATGTCTAGAAATATAAAGGGGTAGTAAGAAAAGGAAATGTTTGACACATATTCCACACAAGAAAGGGTGACACGTCAACAATGATCAATGGGTACTAAGAAAAATAAAAGTTCGAAACCTATGCCATGCCAACAAAGAGAAAATGGTACTAAGAAAACAAAGAGGTCGAAATATATTCCACGCTAGGAAAGAGAAAGTGGTCTTATGAAAATTAGAAGGTCGACAACTATTCCACATCAACATGGATGACACATTAGCAAACATAAACGGGTACTAACAAAAATAAAAATGGACACTTATTCCTTATCAATAAGGGTGACATGTCCTCAAAGAGAAAGGGGTACTAAGAAAAATAAAATCTCAACACCTATGCTACGTCAGTAAGGGTGACATGTTTGTAAAGAAAAATGGGTTCTAAGAAAAATAAAAGTTTGACACCTATTCCACATCAGCATGGATGACACATTAGCAAACATAAACGGTTACTAACAAAAATAAAAACGGACACTTATTCCTTATCAATAAGGGTGACATGTCCTCAAAGAGAAAGGGGTACTAAGAAAAGGAAAATCTCAACACCTATGCTACGTCAGTAAGGGTGACATGTCCGTAAACAAAAATGGGTTCTAAGAAAAATAAAAGTTTGACACCTATGAAACGTCAACAATCAAATTCCAAGGAGAAAAACCGACGATAGACGCTCAGGTCGACAATTTGGATAGTATCCACAGATCAGTGGTCTAGATCTCTTCCGATTTGAGATTGACGATGTATATGGTCACATAGGCAAGACTATCCATCAACTTCAATTTTTTTTTGACACCTATGTCATTTTTGAAAAAAGAAAGGGATACTAAGAAAAATAAGAGGTTGAAACCTATGGCATGTTAGCAAAGATAAAAGGGGTACTAATAAAAATAGAAGGTCGACAACACCTATGCCATGTAAACAAGTGTGACATGTTTTCAAGGATAAATGGGTACTAAGAAAAGGAAAATTTTGATGCCTTCTCTACATGAGAAAGGGTGACACGCCAACAAAGATAAATAGGTACTAAAAAAAATAAAAGTTTGACACATATAACACGTTGGAAGAGAGAAAGGGGTACTAGGAAAAAGAAGAGATCGAAATCTCTACTATCTTGGCAAGGGTGACATGCCTTGAAAGATAAAGGGGTACTAAGAAAAGGAGAAGGTCGACACCTATGCCACATTAGCATGAATGACAAATTACCAAAGATAAAGGGGTACTAAGAAAGAGAAAATGTTAACACCTATGCCCTTTCAGAAGGGTGACATGTCAACAAAAATAAAGGGGTACTAATAAAAATAAAAGGTCGACACGTATTCCATGACAACAAGGGTGACATGTCTGCAAATATATAGGGATAGTAAAAAAAGAAAAAGCTTGACACCTGTGCCACATGAGCAAGGATTACATGTCAACAATGATAAAGGGGTACTAAGAAAAATGAAAGTTTGACACCTATGCCACTTCAGGAAAGAGAAAGTGGTACTAAGAAAAAGAAGAGGTCGAAACCTATGCCACATAAGCAAGGGTGACACATCAAAAAGAGAAAGGGGCACTAAGAAATAGATAAGTTTTACACCTATGCCACATTAGCAATGGTGACATGTTAGTAAAGATAAAGACCTACTAATAAAAATAAAATGTGAATACCTATGCCATGTCCGCAAGGGTGACATGTCTACAATGATAATGGGGTACTAAGAAAAGGAAAAGTTCGACACCTATACCACATGAGAAAGGGTGACACATCAACAAAAAAAAATGGGTACTAAGAAAAAGAAAATTTTGATACTTGTGACACATCAACAAAGAGATAGGGGTACTAAGAAAAAAAAGAGGTAAAAACCTATTTCTTTTTAGCAAGGGTGAGGTGTCAATAAAGATAAAGGGGTACTAAGAAAATGAAAAAGTCGACACCTATGCCATGTTAGCAAGGGTGACATGTCTAGAAATATAAAGGGGTAGTAAGAAAAGGAAATGTTCGACACATATGCCACACAAGAAAGGGTGACAAGTCAACAATGGTCAATGGGTACTAAGAAAAATAAAAGTTCGAAACCTATTCCATGCCAACAAAGAGAAAGTGGTACTAAGAAAACGAAGAGGTCGAAACCTATTCCATGTTAGGAAAGAGAAAGGGGTCCTATGAAAAATAGAAGGTCAAAACCTATTCCACATCAGCATGGATGACACGTTAGCAAACATAAATGGTTACTAACAAAAATAAAAATGGACACTTATTCCTTATCAATAAGGGTGACATGTCCTCAAAGAGAAAGGGGTACTAATAAAAGGAAAATATCAACACCTATGCTACGTCAGTAAGGGTGACATGTCCATAAACAAAAATGGGTTCTAAGAAAAATAAAAGTTTGACACCTATGAAACGTCAACAATCGAATTCCAAGGAGAAAAATCGACGACAGACGGTCGGGTCGACAATTTGGATAGTATCCACAGATTAGTGGTCTAGATCTCTTTCGATTTGAGATTGACGATGTAGATAGCCACATAGGCAAGACTATGCATCAGTTTCAAATTTGTTTTTGACACCTATGTCATGTTAGAAAAAAGAAAGGGATACTA
>JASDQU011402246.1:16626-31237 GCA_032191745.1 Picea mariana
TATGTGTTTAAAGAAAATGGATCAGTTTGCAACACATATATTAAGGGATTACTCATGCAAAATACACATAGACAACAACATAATCAATGAACATAAGCACATAAACACAGCAATTGATAAAGGAGTTCACCCCTCTCTTGGGCTACATCTCCTGGTCTATCTTCCAATGGATCATTATTATTAATTGCTCAAAAGTGCTCAAAAACATGTCTTACAATGCTCAAACTGACAAACCGACTGCTCCAATGGCTTCAGAGCGTCCCAAAACCCCTGTCTGGGCTCTTTCGGCACCTCAATTGGTTGAAAAACGAAGAAGTTAGGCCTCCTGGAAGTCTCCCCTTCAAGCTTGTTGTCTCTGCATCTACAAAACACACCCTTCTTGAATGAACCTGGCACACACGCAATAAATAGCGTGAAAACCTAGCACCGGGCGCAACCATGCCAACGATGCAAACTGTAGGACGGTTATGGGTGCGCCAGCCCCTAACCGCCTATCACCTGGGCACATGGCGAGTCATAATATGAACTCGGGTTTAAAAATTAACCGTTTAACTTCCCCGCGCTCCGGTCGTGGGCACATGGCACAATCCAAAGAACCACAGGCTAGGTTTAAAACCGCGCGCTCTGTTGTACAAAGGGTATGGGAATATGTGAGATGAGTGTGACTGGGGGCTAGCTCCGTGCGTAACACCAACTCCCGCGCACACATTTTATAGCATGGTCATATGTAATATAGCAAAACCATGGGCCGGGGCTAAGCCCCGGCCCAACCCTCCGCCGACATGCATGTAAATCAAACTCATATATTTTACAAATCATATAGTTAATAAGAAACATTACATGGTGCACTGGTAGGGCGGCCATTGCCAAAGCTTTGTATGGTGAGGAGGTCTGGGGGTCGAACCCCACGGACTCCAATAAAATTTCAATAAACAAACCAACAGCCAATACCGGGGTGCCACGTGGTAGCCCATGATTGGGCCACGTGGCACCCAATCACTTGACCAAACAATGCCACGTGTCGAGATATCATTCGCCCTCAATAGCTAACCAAACTCTACCACATCATCACATGCCATGTCATAGTACGGTCGTACGACCCTGCCATGTCAGCCTGTACGGACTGTACAGTCAACGTACTTTTTTTTTTGCATGTTTGACTTTATGAACAGATTGCAATATCTCTCGCTCCCGACGTCCGTTTGAGACGAAACGAGTTGCATTGGGTTCTCAACGATGATGCCTACGCTCTCATCCGGTTGGAAGCGATTCCGAGCACTTTGAATTTTTGAGCAAAATTTGATCCCCTGATCATCGAAACCTCTACAATCTCGGCAAGGGTGACATGCCTTTAAAGAGAAAGGGGTACTAAGAAAAAAAGAAGGTCAACACCTATGCCACATTAGAATGAGTGACAAATTACCAAAGATAAAGGGGTACTAAGAAAGAGAAAAGGTTAACACTTATTCTTTGTCATAAGGGTGACATGTCAACAAAAATAAAGGGGTACTAAGAAAAATAAAAGGTCGACATGTATTCCATGATAACAAGGGTGACATGTCTGCAAAGATATAGGGATAGTAAGAAAAGAAAAAGCTTGACACCTGTGCCACATGAGTAAGGATTACATGTCAACAATGATAAAGGGGTACTAAGAAAAATTAAAGTTTGACACCTATGGCACTTCAGGAAAAAGAAAGTGGTATTAAGAAAAAGAAGAGGTCGAAACCTATGCCACATAAGCAAAGAAAAAGGGGTAATAAGAAAAAGGGAATTTTGACACATATTCTACATTAACAATGGTGACATGTTAGTAAAGATAAATGTCTACTGAGAAAATGAAAATGTCAATACCTATTCCATGTTCGCAAGGGTGACATGTCTGCAAAGATAATGGGGTTTTAGGAAAAGGAAAAGTTAGACACCTATGCCAGATGAAAAAGGGTGACACATCAACAAATATATAGAGGTACTAAGAAAAAGAAAAGGAAAAGTTTGACAATTATACCAGATGAGGAAGGGTGACACATGAACAAAGATATAGAGGCACTAAGAAAAATAAAACGTTAACACCTATGCCTTGTCAGAAGGGTGACATGTCCGCAAATAAAAAAGGGTACTAAGAAAATAAAAAGTTTGACACCTATCTCATGCCAGAAAAGAGAAAGTGGTACTAAGAAAATGAAGAGGTCGAAACCTATGCCACAACAACAAAGAGAAAGGGGTCTTATGAAAAGGAGAAGGTCGACACCTATGCCACATCAATAGGGATGATGCCTTAGCAAACATAAAGGGATAATAAAAAAAATAAAATGTTGACTTCTATTCCTTGTATGCAAGTGTGACATGTCAGCAAAGAGAAAGGGGTACTAAGAAAAAGAAAATGTCAGCACCTATGCTACGTCAACAAGGATGGCATGTCTGTAAAGAAAAAGGGGTACTAATAAAAATAAAAGTTTTACACCTATGCCACGTCAGCAATCGACTTCGAAGGAGAAGGGCCGATGGCCGACGATCGGGTCAGAAGTTTGGATAGTATCCACAGATCAATGGTTTTTGTCTCTTCTGATTTGAGATTGATGGTTTCAGAAAGGGTGACATGTCCGCAATGAAAAAGGGGTACTAAGAGAAGGAAAATGTTGACACCTATGCCACATGAGCAAGGGTGACATGTCAACAAGAATAAAGGGTTATTAAAAAAAACAAAAGTTTGATACCTACACCATGTTAATAAAGAGAAAGGGGTACTAAGAAAAAGAAGAGGTTCAAACCTATGCTACATCCCTAAGGGTGACAATTCAACAAAGATAAAATGATACTAAGAGAAGCATAAAGTCGAAACCCATGCCTTGTTAGCAAGGGTGGCACATCAACAAAGATAAATGGGTACTAAGAAAAAGAAAAGGTCAACACCTATGCCACGTTATCAAGGGTGACATGTCCACAAATATAAAGGGGCACTAAAAAAATAAAATTTCAACACCTATGCCATGTCATCAAAGAGAATAGATACTAAGAAAATTAAGAGGTCTAAATGTATGCCAAATCAACAAGGGTGACACGTTATCTAAGAGCAAGGGGTATTAAGGAAAATACAAGTTCGACACCAATTCCATGTCAAAAAGTGTGACATGTTAGCAAACGTAAAGGGGTACTAAGAAAAAGAAGAAGTTGACACTTATGCCTTGTCAACAAGGGTGACACGTGATCCAATATAAAAATGTATTAAGAAAAATGAAATGTTGACACCTATTCCATGTCAACAAGTGTGACATGTTTGCAAGGATAAAGGGGTACCAAGAAAATAATTTTTTTGACACCTTTTCCACATCAGCAAGGGGGACACATCAACAAAGATATAGGGGTAGTAAGGAAAGGAAAACATTCACACATGAAAAATGGTGACATGTCAACAATGATAAAGGGGTACTAAGAAAAATAAAAGTTCAACACCTATGACCCTTTAGGAAAGAGAAATGGGTACTATGAAAAATAAGAGGTCGAAACCCATGCCACGTAAGCAAGGGTGACACATCAACAAAGAGAAAGGGATACTAAGAAAAATATAAGTTTGAAACCTATGACACATTAGAAATGGTGACACATCAATAAAGATCTTGGTATACTAAGAAAAAGAAATGTGAACACCTATGCCATGTCCACAACAGTGACATGTGTGCAAAGATAATGGGGTACTAAGAAAAGGAAAAGTTCGAAACCTATGGCACATGAGTAAGGGTGACACATCAACAAAGATAAAGGGTTACTAAGAAAAATAAAATTTCAACACCTATGACACATCAACAAAGATAAAGGGGTATTAATTGAAAGAAGATATAATAACCTATGTCTTGTTATCAAGGGTGATATGTCAACACAGATAAAAGGGTAATAAGAAAAAGAAAAATTCAACACCTATGCCATGTTATTAGGGATGACATGTCCAAAAATATAAAGGGGTACTAAGAAAATGAACTTTTGACACCTATGCCACATGAGAAAGGGTGACACGTCAACAAAGATACATGGGTACAAAGAAAAATAAAAGTTCAACACCTATGCCATGTGAGCAAAGAGAAAGTGGAACTGAGAAAACGAAGAGGTGGAAACCTATGCCACGTCAACAAAGAGAAAGGGGTTGTATGAAAAAGAGAAGGTTGACACCTATGCCACATCGACCAAGATGACACGTCAACAAACATAAAGGGGTACTAAAAAAAAAAAGGATCACACCTATTCCTTGTCAACAAAGAGAAAGGGGTACCAAGAAAAAGAAAATGTCAGCATCTATGCTACGTCAACAAGGGTGATATGTTTGTAAAGAAAAAGGGGTACTGATAAAAATAAACGTTTGACACCTATGACACGTAAACGATCGACTTCCAAGGAGAAGGGTTGACGACCGATGGTCGGGTCGATAGACTGGACAATATACATAGATCAATGGTTTAGATCCCTTTCGATTTGAGATCGATGGTGCAGATTGCCACATAGGAAAGACTGTCCATTAATTTAAAAACAAATGTTTGACACTTATGCCATGTAAGAAAAATGAAAGGGATACTAAGAAAAAGAAGAGGTTGAATTGTATGACACGTTAGCAGATAGAAAGGGGTACTAAGAAAACGAGAAAGTTAATACCCATGCCATATCAGCAGGGGTAATATGTCAATGAATATAAAGGGGTACTAACAAAAAGAATAGGTTGAAACCTATGCCTTGTCAGCATGGGTGACACGTCAACAAAGAGAAAGGGGTAGTAAGAAAAATAAAATTTTAGTAACTATGCCATTTCAGCAAGGGTGACATGTCCATAAAGGAAAATGGGTACTGAGAAAAGGAAATGTTTGACACCTATTCCACAGGAGAAAGGGTGACACATCAACAATGATAAAGGGTTATTAAGAAAAAGAAGAGTTTGACATCTATGCCATGTCAGTAAAGAGAAAGGGATACTAAGAAACGGAAGAGGTTAAAACCTATACCATATCAACAAGGGTGACACTTCAACAAAGATAAAGTGGTACTAAGAGAAGGAGAATGTTGACATCTATGCTACATCAACGACGATGATTTGTGAGCAAAGATAAATAAGTACTAAGGAAATGAAGAGGTTGAAACCCATGCATTGTTAGCAAGGGTGACACGTCAATAAAGATAAAGGGGTACTAAGAAAAAGAAAAGGTCAACACCTATGCCATGTTAGTAAGGGTGACATGTCTATAAATATAAATGGGTACTAAAATATATAAAAGTTCAACACCTATGCCATGTCAACAAAGGGAAGGGGTACTAAGAAAATTAAGAGGTCGATACCTATGCCAGCTCAACAAGGGTGACACGTCAGTGAAGAACAAGGAGTACTAAGGAAAAGAGAAGGTAGACACCAATGCCACATAAACAAGTGTGACATGTTAGCAAACGTAAAGGGGTACTAAGAAAAATAAGAGGTCGACACCTATGCCACATCAGTAGGGATGACACCTCAACAAACATAAAGGGATACTAACAAAAATAAAAGGCTGACTCCTATTCCTTGTGTGCAAGAGTGACATGTCAAAAAAGAGAACGAGTTACTAAGAAAAAGAAAATGTCAGCACCTATGCTACGTCAATAAGGATGGCATGTTTGTAAAGAAAAAGGGGTACTAAGAAAAATAAAAGTTTTAAACCTATGCCACGCCAACAATCAACTTCCAAGGAGAAGGGCCGACGATCGACGGTCGGGTCAGAAGTTTAGACAGTATCCAGAGATAAATGGTCCATATCTCTTCCAATTTTAGATCGACGGTGTCAAAAAGGGTGACATGTCCGCAAAGAAAAAGGGGTACTAAGAGAAGGAAAATTTTGACACCTATGCCACATGAGAAAGGGTGACATGTCAACAAGGATAAAGGGTTATTAAGAAATATAAAAGTTTGACAACTACACCATGTCAATAAAGAGAAAGGGGTACTAATAAAAAGAAGAGGTTCAAACCTATGCTACATCACCAAGGATGACAATTCAACAAACAGAAAGGGGTACTAAGAGAAGCATAAGGTAGACACCCATGCCTTGTTAACAAGGGTGACACATCAACAAAGATAAATGGGTACAAAGAAAAAGAAAAGTTAAAAACCTATGCCACGTTAGCAAGGGGGATATGTCCACAAATATAAAGGGGTACTATGAAAAATAAAAGTTCAACACCTATGCCATGTCAACAAAGATAAGAGATACTAAGAAAATTAAGAGGTCAAAATGTATGCCAAATCAACAAGGGTGACCCATTAGCTAAGAGAAAGGGGTACTAAGGAAAACACAAGTTCGACACCAATGCTATGTCAACAAGTGTGACATGTTATAAAACATAAAGGGGTACTAAGAAAAAGAATAAGTTGACACTTATGCCTTGTCAACAAGGGTGACACGTGATCCAATATAAATATGTAGTAAGAAAAATGAAAGGTTGACATGTATTCCATGTCAAGAAGCATGACACATTTGCAAGGATAAAGGGGTACCAAGAAAATAAATGTTTTGACACCTTTGCCACATCAGCAAGGGTGACACATCAACAAAGATATAGGGGTAGTAAGAAAAGGAAAATATTGACACATGAACAATGGTCAGATGTCAACAATGATAAAGGGGTACTAAGAAAAATAAAAGTTCGACACCTATGCCACTTCAGAAAAAAGAAAGGGGTACTATGAAAAAGAAGAGGTCAAAACCCATGCCACATAAGCAAGGGTGACACATCAACAAAGAGAAAGGGTTGCTGAGAAAAATATAAGTTTGAAACCTATTCCACATTAGCAATGGTGACACGTCAATAAAGATAAAGGTCTACTAAGAAAAAGAAAATGTGAACACCTATGCCATGTCCGCAACAGTGACATGTCTACAAAGATAATGGGGTGCTAAGAAAAGGAAAAGTTAGACACCTATGGCACATGAGTAAGGGTGACACATCAACAAAGATAAAGGGGTACTAAGAAAAATAAAATTTCAACAACTATGACACATCGAAAAAGATAAAGGGGTATTAAGAAATTGAAGATGTAATAACCTATGTCTTGTTAGCAAGGGTGAGATGTCAACACAGATAAAGGGGTAGTAAGAAAAAGAAAAAGAAAAATTCAACACCTATGCCACGTTAGCAAGGGTGACATGTCCAAAAATATAAAGGGGTACTAAGAAAAGGAAACGTTTGACACCTATGCCACACGCGAAAGAGTGACATGCCAACAAAGATAAAGGGGTACTAAGAAAAAAAAAAGTTCAACACCTATGCCATGCGAGCAAATAGAAAGTGGTACTGAGAAAATAAAGAGGTGGAAACCTATGCCACGTCAACAAAGAGAAAGGGGTCCTATGAAAAACAGAAGGTTGACACCTATGCCACATAGACAGAGATGACATGTCCACAAACATAAAGGGGTACTAAGAAAAATAAAAGGCTCACACCTATTCCTTGTCAAAAAGGGTGACATGTCAACAAAGAGAAAGGGGTATCAAGAAAAATAAAATGTCAGCATATATGCTACGTCAACAAGGGATATGTTCGTAAATAAAAAGGGGTACTAATAAAGATAAAAGTTTGACACCTATGACACGTCAAGGATCGACTTCCAAGGAGAAGGGTTGACGATCGATGGTTGGTTGGTGGACTGAACAATATACATATATCAATGGTTCATATATCTTTCGATTTGAGATTAATGGTGCATATTGCCACATAGGCAAGACTGTCCATAAATTAAAAAAAACAAGTTTGACACCTATGCCATGTAAGCAAAACGAAAGGGATACTAAGAAAAGGAAGAGGTTGAATCCTATGACACGTTAGCAAAGAGAAAGGGGTACTAAGAAAATGAGAAGGTCGATACCCTTGCGACATCAGCAGGGGTGACATGTCAACGAACATAAAGGGGCATTAATAAAATGAAGAGGTTGAAACTTATGCCTTGTTAGCAAGGGTGACAAGTCAACAAAGAGAAAGGGGTACTAAGAAAAATAAAATGTTAGTACCTATGCCATTTCAGCAAGGCTGACATGTCTGTAAAGAAAAATGGGTACTAAGAAAAGGAAATGTTTGACACCTATTCCACATGAGCCAGGGTGACACGTAAACAATGATAAATGGTTATTAAGAAAAAGAAAATTTCGACACTTATGCTATGCGATTAAAGAGAAAGGGGTAATAAGAAATGAAAGAGGTTAAAACCTATACCACATCAACAACGATGACACTTCAACAAAGAGAAAGTGGTACTAAGAAAAGGAAAAGGTCAACATGTATGCTACATCAACGACGATGAATTTTGAGCAAAGATAAATAAGTACCAAGGAAATGAAAAGTTTGAAACCCATGCCTTGTTAGCAAGGGTGACACGTTAATAAAGATGAAGGGTGACATGTCTACAAATATAAAGGTGTACTAAAAAATATAAATGTTAAACACCTACGCCATGTCAACAAAGAGAAGGGGTACTAAGAAAATTAAGAGGTCAAAACCTATGCCAACTCAAGAAGGGTGACACGTCAATGAAGAGAAAGGAGTACTATGGAAAAGAGAAGTTTGACACCAATGCCACATCAACAAGTGTGACATGTTAGCAAATGTAAAGGGGTACTAAGAAAATCAAGAGGTTGACACTTGTGCCTTGTCAACAAGTGTTACACGTCATCAAATATAAAGAGGTAATAAGAAAAATAAAAGGTTGACACCTATGCCATGTCAACAAGTGTGACATGTTTGCAAGGATAAAGGGGTACTAAGAAAAGGAAAATTTTGAAACCTTTTTAAAATGAGCAAGGGTGACACGTCAAAAAAGATTATGGGATACTAAGAAAAATAAAAGTTTGATACATATAACACGTTGGCAAAGGGAAATGGGTACTAACGAAAAGAAGAGATTGAAACCTCTACCATGTTGACAAGAGTGACATGTATTGAAAGAGAAAGGGATACTAAGAAAAAGAGAAGATCGACACCTATGACACATTAGCATGTGTGACAAGTTAGCATAGATAAAGGGGTACTAAGAAAAAGAAAAGGTTATAGGGGTGTCATGTCAGCGAAGATAAATGGGTACTTTGCAATATAAAAGGTCGATACGTATTCCACGTTAGCAAGGATGACATGTCCACAAATATATAGGGGTATTAAGAAAAGAAAAATATTGAGACCTATGCCAGAAGAGCGAGGGTCACACGTCAACAATGATAAGGGGTTCTATGAAAAAGAAACGTTCGACACCTATGCCACTTCAGGAATGATAAATGGGTAGTAAGAAAAAGAATAGGTCGAAACCTATTCCACATAAGGGTGACACATCAACAAAGAGAAAGGGGTACAAATAAAAAGAGAAGCTCGACACCTATGCCACATTAGCATGGTTGACAGGTTAGCAAAGTTAAAGGGTAACTAATAAAAATAAAAAGGTTAACACCCATGCCTTTTCAGAAGGGTGACATGTCAACAAAGATAAATGGGTACTAAGAAAAATAAAAGGTCGACATGTATTCCACGCCGACAAGGATGAGATGTCCGCAAAGACATAGGGGTAGTAAGAAAAGGAAAAGATGGAGACCTATGCCAGAAGAGCGAGGCTCACACGTCAACAATGATAAGGGGTACTAAGAAAAAGAAAAGTTTGACACCTATGTCACTTCAAGAAAGATAAATGGGTACTAAGAAAAAGAAGAGTTCGAAACCTATTCCACGTAAGTAAGGGTGACACATCATAAAGAGAAAGGGGTACTAAGAAATAGAGAAGTTTGACACCTATGCCACATTAACAATGGTGACATGTTAGTAAATATAAAGGTCTACTAAGAAAAATAAAATGTGAATACCTATGCCATGTCCTCAAGGCTGACATGTCTACAACGATAATGGGGTACTAAGAAAAGGAAACGTTCGACACCTATGCCACATGAGAAAGGGTGTCATATCAACAAAGATACATGGGTACTAAGAAAAAGAAAATGTTGATACCTATGAAATATCAACAAAGAGATAAGGGTACTAAGAACAATAAGAGGTAAAAACCTATTTCTTTTTAGCAAGGGTGAGATGTCAATAAAGATAAAGGGGTACTAATAAAATGAAAAAGTCGACACCCATGCCACGTTAGCAAGGGTGACATGTCTAGAGATATAAAGGGGTAGTAAGAAAAGGAAATGTTCAACACATATGCCACACAATAAAGGGTGACACGTCAACAATGATCAATGGGTACTAAGAAAAATAAAAGTTCGACACCTATGCCATGCCAGTAAAGAGAAATTGGTACTAGGAAAACGAAGAGGTTGAAACCTATTCAATGTTAGGAAAGAGAAAGGGGTCCTATGAAAAATAGAAGGTCGACACCTATTCCACATCAACATGGATGACACATTAGCAAACATAAACGGAGACTAACAATAATAAAAACTTACACTCATTCCTTGTCAATAAGGGTGACATATCCTCAAAGAGAAAGGGGTACTAAGAAAAATAAAATCCTAGCACCTATGCTACGTCAATAACGGTGACATGTCTGTAAAGAAAAATGGGTTCTAAGAAAAATAAAAGTTTGACACCTATGACACGTCAAC
Organism: Picea mariana; assembly: GCA_032191745.1. Classification (NCBI taxonomy): domain Eukaryota; kingdom Viridiplantae; phylum Streptophyta; class Pinopsida; order Pinales; family Pinaceae; genus Picea; species Picea mariana. The sequence goes on from JASDQU011402246.1 coordinate 27,216, forward strand.
AATCGAATTCCAAGGAGAAAAACTGACAACCGACGGTCGAGTCGACAATTTTGATAGTATCCACAGATCAATGGTCTAGATCTCTTCTGATTTGAGATTAACGATATAGATGGCCACATAGGCAAGACTATTTATCAGTTCCAAATTTTTTTTTGACACCTATGTCATGTTAGAAAAAAGAAAGGGATACTAAGAAAAATAAGAGGTTTAAACCTATGGTATGTTAGCAAAGATAAAAGGGGTACTAATAAAAACAGAAGGTCAACAACACCTATGGCATGTAAACAAGTGTGACATGTTTACAAGGATAAATGGGTACTAAGAAAAGGAAAATTTTCACGCCTTCTCCACATGAGAAGGGTGACACGTCAACAAAAATAAATAGGTACTAAGAAAAATAAAAGTTTCACATAGATAACATGTTGGAAGAGAGAAAGGGGTACTAGGAAAAACAAGGGATCGAAACCTCTACTATGTCGGCAAGGGTGACATGCCTTGAAAGAGAAAGGGTTACTAAGAAAAAGAGAAGTTCGACACCTATGCCACATTAGCATGAGTGAAAAATTACAAAAGATAAAGAGGTATTAAGAAAGAGAAAAGGTTAACACCTATGCCTTGTTAGAAGGGTGACATGTCAACAAAAACAAAGGGGTACTAAGCAAAATAAAAGGTCGTCACGTATTCCATGAAAACAAGGGTGACATGTCTGCAAATATATAGGGATAGTAAGAAAATAAAAATCTTGATACCTGTGCCACATGAGCAAGGATTACATGTCAAGAATGATAAAGGGGTACTAAGAAAAATGAAAGTTTGACACCTATGCCACTCTAGGAAAGAGAAAGTGGTACTAAGAAAAAGAAGATGTCGAAACCTATACAACGTAAGAAAGGGTGACACATCAACAAAGAAAAATGGGTAATAATAAAAAGAGAAGTTTGACACCTATGTTACATTAGCAATGGTGACACGTTAGTAAAGATAAATGTCTACTAACAAAATGAAAATGTCAATACCTATGCCATGTTCGCAAGGGTGACCTGTCTGCAAAGATAATGGGGTTTTAGGAAAAGGAAAAGTTAGACACCTATGCCAGATGAAAAAGGGTGACACAACAACAAAGATATAGAGGTACTAAGAAAAATAAAAGGAAAAGTTTAACACTTATACCAGATGAGCAAGGGTGACACATGAACAAATATATAGATGTACTAAGAAAAAGAAAACGTTAACACCTATTCCTTGTTAGAAGGGTGACATGTCTGCAAATAAAAAGGGGTACTAAGAAAATCATAAGTTCGACACATATCCCATGCCAATAAAGAGAAAGTGGTACTAAGAAAATGAAGAGGTTGAAATCTATGCCACATTAGCAAAGAGAAAGGGGTCTTATGAAAAAGAGAAGGTCGACACCTATGCCACATCAACAGGGATGACACCTTAGCAAACATAAAGGGATACCAACAAAAATTAAATGCTGACTTCTATTCCTTGTATGCAAGGGTGTCATGTCAACAAAAAGAAAGGGGTACTAAGAAAAAGAAAATGTCAGCACCTATGCTACATCAACAAGGATAGCATGTCTGTAAATAAAAAAGGGGTTTTAAGAAAAATAATTTTTTAAATAAAAAGGGGTATTAAGAAAAATATTTTTTTTACACCTATGCCACGTGAGCAATCGACTTCCAAGGATAAAGGTTGATGGCCAACGATCGGGTCATATGTTTGGACAGTATCCATAGATCAATGTTCCATATCTCTTTCGATTTGAGATCGACGGTTTCGGAAAGGGTGACATGTCCGCAAAGAAAAAGGGGTACTAAGAGAAGGAAAATGTTGACACCTATGCCACGTGAGCAAGAGTGACATGTCAACAAGGATAAAGGGTTATTGATAAAAATAAAATTTCGACACCTAAACCATGTTAATAAAGAGAAAGGGGTACTAAGAAAAATAAGAGGTTCAAACCTATTCTACATCACCAAGGGTGACAATTCAACAAAGATAAAAGGGTACTAAGAGAAGCATAAGATCGATACCCATGCCTTGTTAGCAAGGGTGACACATCAACAAAGATAAATGGGTACTAATAAAAAGAAAAGTTCAGCACCTATGCCACATTAGCAAGGCTGACATGTCCACAAATATAAAGGGGTACTAAAAAAATAAAATTTCAACACCTATGCCATGTCAACAAAGAGAATATATACTATGAAAATCAAGAGGTCGAAATGTATGCCAAATCAACAAGGGTGACACGTTAGCTAAGAGCAAGGGGTACTAAGGAAAATACAAGTTCAACACCAGTGCCATGTCAACAAGTGTGACATGTTAGTAAATGTAAAGGGGTACTAAGAAAAAGAAGAAGCTGCCACTTATGCCTTGTCAACAAGGGTGACACGTGATCCAATATAAAGATGTAGTAAGAAAAATTAAAGGTTGACACCTATTCCATGTCAACAAGTGTGACATGTTTGCAAGCATAAAGGGGTACCAAGAAAATAATTGTTTTGACACCTTTTCCACATTAGCAAGGGTGACATGTCAACAAAGATATAGGGGTAGTAAGAAAAGGAAAATATTGACACATGAACAATGGTCACACATCAACAATGATAAAGGGGTACTATGAAAAAGAAGAGGTTGAAACCGATGCCACGTAAGAAAGGGTGACACATCAACAAAGAGAAAGGGCTACTAAGAAAAAGATAAGTTCGACACCTATGCCACATTAGCAATGGTGACACGTCAATAAAGATAAAGGTGTCCTATGAAAAAGAGAAGGTCGAAACCAATGCCACATCGACAGAGATGACACGTCAACAAACATAAAGGGGTACTAACAAAAATAAAAGACTTACACCTATTCCTTGTCAACAAAGGTGACATGTTAACAAAGAGAAAGGGGTACCAAGAAAAGGAAAATGTCAGCATCCATGCTACGTCAACAAGGGGGATATGTTCGTAAAGAAAAATGGGTACTGATAAAAATAAAAGTTTGACACTTATGACACGTCAACGATCGACTGCCAAGGAGAAGGGCTGACGACCGATGGTCGGGTCGGTAGACTGGACAATATACATAGATCAATGGTTCAAATCCCTTTCGATTTGAGATCGATGGTGCAAATTTCTACATAGGAAAGACTACCCATCAATTAAAAAAAAACGTTTGACACCTATGCCATGTAAGAAAAATGAAAGGGATACTAAGAAAAATAAGAGGTTGAATCCTATGACAGGTTAGCAAAGAGAAAGGGGTACTAAGAAAACAAGAAGGTCGATACCCATGCCACATCAGCAGGGGTGACATGTCAATGAACATAAATGGGTACTAACAAAATGAAGAGGTTGAAACCTATGCCTTGTCAACAAGGGTGACACGTCAACAACGAGAAAGGGGTACTAAGAAAAATAAAATGTTAGTACCTAAGCCATTTCAGCAAGGGTGACATGTCCATAAAGGAAATTGGGTACTGAGAAAAGGAAATGTTTGAAACCTATTCCACAGGAGCAAGGGTGACATGTCAACAATGATAAAGGGTTATTAAGAAAAAGAAAAGTTAAACACCTATGCCATGTCAGTAAAAAGAAAGGGATACTAAGAAATGGAAGAGGTTAAAACCTATACCACATCAGCAAGGGTGACACTTCAACAAAGATAAAGTGGTACTAAGAGAAGGATGAAGTCGACATCTATGCTACATCAACGACGATGACTTGTGAGAAAAGATAAATAAGTACTAAGTGTAACACCTCTTTCATTCTGAGCTGTAACGCTCTGATACCAAACTGTAACACCCCCTTTCCATCAGTCGGGCAGGCGCTACTTCGCGGGATAACAATCTCATTCTTATATATATATATATATATATATATATATATATATATATGACATGCATTTAAACAGGTTGAACACATTTAAACTCAGAGTGAACATAAGAATTACTGTTATTATAAATAATCAATGGCTTTAACATTAATTCATATGCACAATAGAGTACATGATAATTATAAATACA
>JASDQU011402246.1:31605-42229 GCA_032191745.1 Picea mariana
ATAGACTGGACCGGAAGTCTCCGAGCTCTGTGGCAGCTACAGGGCTCCTTCCAGGATTTCTCTCCTTCCTTTGCTCACTCGCTCACCTGGAGAGAATCGCTCACAGGCTAAGCAACCTGTTCTTCCAACTTCAATCACCTCTCTCACTTGGAGAGAGTGTTGTACAAACTGGCCAACAAGCCACACGCAGTCCAGCACTGTGTGGCCTCAACAACCAATGGGGAAAATAGACATGGGCTTTCCAACGGGCTCAACAATGTCAGGATGGTCTCACGGTTATGGCTTTGGGATAGAGATTCCACACCCAGGCTCAATTTGTTCAGACAGAGGATGTATCGACTTTCTAGAAATCAACACAGGCTATCCCCGAACTCAACACAGACTTTCCCCCCATGGTTTCAGAATTGCACGAGGTCTCTTGCAGAGATCGAACGGGTTCACACTCAGGCTGTCGAGGGTCGAATGGAGGCGGAACCCCCAACACGACACATCTCACCCATTTTATTTGCATGTGCTTGGGTTGACACTTGTCACCCATGAAACTACATGCATTCCATTAGCATGCGTCCCTCCCCATTTGGAAGTCACTTGTCATTCCAAAAAGAAGTTAGGATAAAACGTATAATTCACATGGTCTTTTGGAATAATATTAAAATATCATTCCCAAGGACCTAAGCCCCTAGGCTCAACACTTAGTCCCTTTTCCCACCTTCTAGCCACTAATCCCTTGCCTACTCTATGGAAGCTTAGTCCCCCATCACTCATTCATCGTGGTCAGTCTGCACGCGGCAGTGTTTATATTTTATTATTGTTCCGCATAAATACAGGTACAAAATCAGGCTCTTGGCCTTCAACACTTAGGCTTTCTGGTCTAACAATCACATAAACCCACTAGCTTATATAAACTCGGCTCACCAGCCTATAAAACATATTTACTATTCATTTCATAAGCAAGATTTACAATAGGGCTCGGCCTTGGGGACATTACACTAAGGAAATGAAAAGGTTGAAACCCATGCCTTGTTAGCAAGGGTGACACATCAATAAAGATACAGGGGTACTAAGAAAAAGAAAAGGTCAACACCTATGCCATGTTAGTAAGGGTGACATGTCTACAAATATAAAGGGGCAATAAAAAATATAAAAGTTCAACACCTATTCCATGTCAACAAAGAGAAGGGATACTAAGAAAATTAAGAGGTCAAAACCTATGCCAACTCAACAAGGGTGACACGTTAGTGAAGAGAAAGGAGTACTATGGAAAAAAGAAGGTCGACACCAATGCCACATCAACAAGTGTGACATGTTAGCAAACGCAAAGGGGTACTAAGAAAAATAAGAGGTCGACACCCATGCCACGTCAGTAGGGATGACACCTCAGCAAACATAAAGGGATACTAACAAAAATAAAAGGCTGAATCCTATTCCTTGTATGCAAGGGTGACATGTCAACAAAGAGAAAGGGATACTAAGAAAAAGAAAATGTCAGCACCTATGCTACGTCAACAAGCATGGCATGTCTGTAAAGAAAAAGGGGCACTAAGAAAAATAAAAGTTTGACACCTATGTTGCATCAGCAATCGACTTCCAAGGAGAAGGGCCGATGACCAATGGTCAGGTCAGAAGTTTGGACAGTATCCAAATATCAATGGTCACAATCTCTTCTGATTTGAGATTGACGGTGTCAGAAAGGGTGACATGTACGAAAAGAAAAGGGGTACTAAGAGAAGGAAAATGTTGACACCTTTTCCACATGAGAAAGTGTGACATGTCAACAATGATAAAGGGTTATTAAGAAATATAAAAGTTCGACAACTACACCATGTTAATAAAGAGAAAGGGGTACTAAGAAAAATAAGAGGTTCAAACCTATGCTACATCACCAAGGGTGACAATTCAACAAAGAGAAAGGGGTACTAAGAGAAGCATAAGGTCGACACCCATGCCTTGTTAGCAAGGGTGACACATCAACAAAGATAAATGGGTACTAAGAAAAAGAAAAGGTCAACACCTATGCCAGATTAGCAAGGGTGACATGTACACAAATATAAAGGGGTACGAAGAAAAATAAAAGTTCAACACCTATGCCATGTCAACAAAGAGAAGAGATACTAAGAAAATTAAGAGGCCAAAATGTATGCCAAATCAACAAACACTTTAGCTAAGAGCAAGGGGCACTAAGGAAAATACAAGTTCGACACTAATTCCATGTCAACAAGTGTGACATGTTAGGAAACGTAAAGGGTTACTAAGAAAAAGAAGTTGACACTTATGCCTTGTCAACAAGGGTGACATGTGATCCAATATAAAGATGTGGTAAGAAAAATGAAAGGTTGAAACCTATTTCATGTCAACAAGTGTGACATGTTTGTAAGGATAAAGGGGTACCAATAAAATATTTTTTTTGACACCTTTGCCAGATCAACAAGGGTGACATGTCAACAAAGATATAGGGGTAGTAAGAAAAGAAAAATATTGACACATGAACAATGGTTACACGTCAACAATGATAAAGGGGTACTAAGAAAAATAAAGTTCGACACCTATGCCACCTCACGAAAGAGAAAGGGGTACTATGAAAAATAAGAGGTCGAAACCCATGCCACGTAAGCAAGGGTGACACATCAACAAAGAGAAAGGGCTACTAAGAAAAATATAAGTTCGACACCTATGCCACCTCACGAAAGAGAAAGGGGTACTATGAAAAAGAAGAGGTCGAAACCCATGCCACGTAAGCAATGGTGACACATCAACAAAGAGAAAGGGCTACTAAGAAAAATATAAGTTCGACACCTATGCCACATTAGCAATGGTGACATGTTAGTAAAGATAAAGTTCTACTAAGAAAAATAAAATGTGAATACCTATTCCATGTCTTCAAGGGAGACATGTCTACAAAGATAATGGGGTAGTAAGAAAAGGAAAAGTTAGACACCTATGCCACATGAGCAAGGGTGACACATCAACAAAGATAAATGGGTACTAAGAAAAAGAAAATTTTGACACTTATGGCACATCAACAAAGAGATAGGGGTACTAAGAAAAAGAAGAGGTAAAAGCCTATGTCTTTTTAGCAAGGGTGAGATGTCAATAAAGATAAAGGGGTACTAAGAAAATGAAAAAGTCGACACCTATGCCACGTTAGCAAGGGTGACATGTCTAGAAATAAAAAGGGGTAGTAAGAAAAGGAAAATTTCGACACATATGCCACACAAGAAAGGGTGACATGTCAACAATGATCAACGGGTACTAAGAAAAATAAAAGTTCGACACCTATGCCTTGCCAACAAAGAGAAAGTGGTACTAAGAAAACAAAGAGGTCGAAACCTATTCCACGTCAGGAAAGAGAAAGGGGTCCTATGAAAAATAGAAGGTCGACACCTATGCCACATCAACATGGATGACACGTTACCAGACATAAAGGGGTACTAACAAAAATAAAAGCTGACACCTATTCCTTGTCAATAAGGGTGACATGTCCTCAAAGAGAAAGGGGTACTAAGAAAAAGAAAATCTCAACACCTATGCTACGTCAGTAAGGGTGACATGTCCATAAAGAAAAATGGGCACCAATAAAAATAAAATTTTGACACCTATGACAGGTCAACAATTGTTTTCCACGGAGAAAAACCGACGACCGACGTTCGAGTTGAAAATTTGGACAATATACACAGAGCAATGGTCTAGATCTCTTCTGATTTGAGATTGACAATGTAGATGGCCACATAGGCAAAACTATCCATCAGTTTTTAATTTTTTTTTGACACCTATGTCATGTTAGAAAAAAGAGAGGGATACTAAGAAAAAGAAGAGGTTGAAACCTATGGCATGTTAGCAAAGATAAAAGAGGTACTAATAAAAATAGAATGTCAAAAACTGTGCCACATCGACAGGGGTGACATGTCAACAAACATACAAAACGAATAGGTTGACACCTATTCCTTGTCAACAAGGGTGACATGTTAGCAAAGAGAAAGGGGTACCAAGAAAAATAAAATGTCAGCACCTATGGCATTTTAGCAAGGGTGACATGTCTGTAAAAAAAAAGGGGTACTAAGAAGAGGAAAAGTTTGACACCTATGCCACATGAACAAGGGTGACATTTCAACAATGATAAAGGGTTATTAAGAAAAAGAAAATTTTGACACCTATGCCATGTGAGTAAAGAGAAAGGGGTACTAAGAAAAAGAAGAGGTTGAAATCTATGCCACATTAGCAAAGGTGACACTTCAACGAAGATATAGGGGTACTAAGAGAAGCATAAGGTCGACACCTGTGCCACATCAACGACAATGACATGCCAACAAAGTTAAATAAGTATTAAGGAAATGAAAAGGTTGACACCCATGCCTTGTTAGCAGAGGTGACACGTCAAAAAAGATAAATGGCTACTAAGAAAAAGAAAAGGTCAACACCTATCCCACATTATCAAGGGTGACATGTCGACAAATATAAATGGGTAATAAGAAAAATAAAAATTGAACACCTATGCCATGTCAAGAAAGAGAAGGGGTACTAAGAAAATCAAGAGGTCGAAACCAATGCCAACTGAGCAAGGGTGACACGCTAGCTAAGAGAAGGGGGTACTAAATAAAAGATAAGTTAGACACCAATGCCACGTCAACAAGTGTGACATGTTAGAAAACGTAAAGGGGTGCTAAGAAAAAGAAGAGGTCGATAGTTATGCCTTATCATCATGGGTTACACGTCATAAAATATAAAGAGGTAGTAAGAAAAATAAAAGGTTGAAACATATGCCATGTAAACAAGTGTGACATGTTAGCAAGGATAAAGGGGTACTGATAAAAGGAAAATTTTGACTCCTTCTCCACATGACAAAGGGTGACACGTCAACAAAGATAAATAGGTACTAAGAAAAATAAAAGTTTGTCACATATAACACGTTAGAAAAGAGAAAGGGGTACTAGGAAAAGGAAGAGATCAAAACCTCTACTATGTCAGCAAGGGTGACATGCCTTGAAAGAGAAAGGGGTACGAAGAAAAAGAGAAGGCCAACACCTATTCCACATTAGCATAAGTGACAAATTACCAAAGATAAAGGGGCACTAAGAAGAAGAAAAGGTTAACACCTATTCCTTGTCAGAACGGTGACATGTCAACAAAGATAAAGGGGTATTAAGCAAAATAAAAGGTCGACACGTATTCCATGACAACAAGGGTGACATGTCTACAAAGATATAAGGATAGTAAGAAAAGAAAAATCTTGACACATGTTCCACATGAGCAAGGATTACATGTCAACAATGATAAAGGGGTACTAAGAAAAATAAAAGTTTGACACCTATGCCACTTCAGGAAAGAGAAAGTGGTACTAAGAAAAAGAAGAGGTTGAAACCTATGCCACATAAGCAAGGGTGATACATCAGCAAAGAAAAAGGGGTAGTAAGAAAAAGAGAAGTTTGAAACCTATGCCACATTAGCAATGGTGACACGTTAGTAAAGATAAATGTCTACTAAGAAAATGAAAATGTGAATACCCATTCCATGTCCGCAAGGGTGACATGTCTGCAAAGATAATGGGGATTTAAGATAACAGTGACACTTATACCATATGAGAAAGGGTGACACATGAACAAAGATATAGAGGTACTAAGAAAAAGAAAACGTTAAAACCTATGCCTTGTCAGAAGGGTGCCATGTCCGCAAATAAAAAGGAGTACTAAGAAAAGAAAAATTTCGACACCTATGCCATGCCAATAAAGAGAAAGTGATATTAAGAAAATGAAGAGGTCGAAACCTATGCCACATCAGCAAAAATAAAGGGGTCTTATGAAAAAGAGAAGTTTGACACCTATGCCACATCAACATGGATGACACCTCAACAAACGTAAAGGGATACTAACAAAAATAAAAGGCTGACTCAAACATGAAAGGGAGAATGCCCGACGGAAAGTCCCATTCAGACTCACTCTCATTTGGGATAGTGTTTCTAACCAGTATTTTGGCCTGGTTGCCACTCTACAATTATTATCTAGATATGAATATGAGAACCGAAGGTTCTCCCAGGAATTAAAAACTGAGACTAAACTAATGAATGCTATCTACTGATAAGCTAATATGCAATCCTAATCTAAACCAAGAAAAAGAGAAGTTCGACACCTATGCCACATTAGCAATGGTGAAACATCAGTAAAGATAAAGGTCTACTAAGAAAAATAAAATGTCAACACATATGCCATGTCCACAATGGTGACATGTCATGAAAGATAATGGGGCATTAAGAAAAGAAAAAGTTCGACACCTATGCCACATTAGCAAGGGTGACACATCAACAAAGATAAATGGGTACTAAGAAAAATAAAATTTCAACACCTATGACACATCAACAAAGAGAAAGGGGTACTAAGAAAAAGAAGAGGTAAAAACCTCTGTCTTGTTAGCAAGGGTGATATCTCAACAAAGATAAAGGGGTACTAAGAAAAAGAATAAGTCTACACCTATGCCACATAAGCAAGCGTGACATGTCCGGAAATATAAAGGGGTACTAAGAAAAGGAAAAGTTGGACACCTATGAAACATGAGAAAGGGTGACACATTAACAGAGATAAAGGGATACTAAGAAAACTAAAAGTTCAACACCTATGCCACGCCAAACACAGAGAAAATTGGTACTAAGAAAACAAATTGGTCGAAATCTATGCCACGTGAGCAAAGGGAAAGGAATTCTATGAAAAATAGAAGTTCGACATGTATGCCACATCAACATGTATGACAGGTCAACAAACATAAAGGGGTACTAACAAAAATAAAATTTTGTCACTTATTCCTTGTCAGCAAGGGTGACATGTCAACAAAGAGAAAGGGGTACTAAGAAAAATGAAATGTCAACACCTATTCTATGCCAGCAAGGGTGACATGTCCATAAAGAAAAAGGGTACTAAGAAAAATAAAAGTTTGACACCTATGTCATGTCAGCAATCGATTTCCAAGGAGAAGGGTCGACGACCGATGGTCGGGTTGACAGTTTGGATAGTATTCTCAGATCAACAATCCATATGTATTCCTATTTGAGATCGACAATGCAGATTGCCACATCGACAAGACTATCCATTCATTTAAAAAAAACAACGTTCAACACCTATGCCATGTCAGCAAAAAAAAAGGCGTACTAAGAAAAATAAGTTCAAACCTATGCCACATTATCAGAGAGAAAGGGGTACTAAGAAAAAGAGAAGTTCGAAACATGTGCCACATCGACAGGAGTGACATGTCAACAAACATAAAGGGGTACTAAAAAAACGAAGAGATTGACATCTATGCCTTGTCAACAAGGGTGACACATCAAGAAAGAGAAACATGTACTAAGAAAAATAAAATGTTAGCACCAATGCCATTTCAGCAAGGGTGACATGTATGTAAAGAAAAAAGGGTACTAAGAAAAAGAAAAGTTTGATACCTATGCCACATGAGCAAGGGAGACATGTCTACAAGGATAAAGGGTTATTAAGAAAAATAAAAGTTCAACAACTATGCTATGTCAGTAAAGAGAAATGGATACTAAGAAAAAGAAGAGGTTGAAACCTATGCCACATCAGAAAGGGTGACACTTCCGCAAAAAAAATAAGGTACTAAGAGAAGCAGAAGGTCGACACCTATGCCACATCAACAACAATGAAATTTCATGAAAGATAAATAAGTAATAAGGAAATGAAAAGGTTAACACCCATGCCTTGTTAATAAGGGAGACATGTCAACAACGTTAAAGGGGTACTAAGAAAAATAAAATTTCAACACCTGTGCCACAATAGCAAGGGTGACATGTCCACAAATATAAAGGGGTACTAAGAAAAATAAAAGTTCAACACCTATGCCATGTCAACAAAGAGAAGGGTGTTGATAAAATTAAGAGGTTGAAACCTATGCCAACTCAGCAAGGGTGACATGTTAGCGAAGATAAAGGGTTACTAATGAAACGATAATTTTGAACCAATGTCACGTCAACAAGTGGGATATGTTAGTGAATGTAAAGGAGTACTAAGAAAAACAAGAGGTCGACACTTATGCCTTGTCAGCAAGGTTGACATGTCATTGAATATAGAAAGGTATTAAGAAAAATACAAGGTTGATACATATGCCATATCAACAAGTGTGACATGTTCGCAAGGATAAAGGGGTACAAAGGAAAGAAAAAAATTGACACCTTTGCCACATGAGCAAGGGTGACACATCAACAAAGATAGAGGGTTTCTAAGAAATGTTTTTTTTGACTCATATAACATGTTGGCGAAGAGAAAGGGGTACTAGGGAATATAAGAGATAGAAACCTCTACCATATCGGCAAGGGTGACATGTCTTGAAAGAGAAAGGGGTACTAATAAAAAGAGAAGGTCGACACCTATGCCACATTATCATGGTTGATAGGTTAGCAAAGATAAAGAGGTACTAAGAAAAAGAAAAGGTTAACACCTATGCCTTGCCAGAAGGGTGACATGTTAACAAACATAAGGGGGTACTAGGCAAAACAAAAGTTGAGAACGTATTCTATGTCAGCAAGGGTGACACGTTCGCAAAGATATAGGGGTAGTAAGAAAAGGAAAAGCTTGAAACATATGCCACATGAGTAAGGGTCACACGTTAACAATGATAAATGGGTATTAAAGAAAAGAAAATTTCGACACCTATGCCACTTCAAGAAAGAGAAAGGGGTAATAAGAAAAAGAAGAGGTCGAAACTATGCCATGTAAGCAAGAGTGACACATCAGTGAAGAGAAAGGGGTACCGAGAAAAAGAGAAGTTCGACACCTATGCCACATTAGAAATGGTGACACGTGAGTAAAGATAAGGGTCTACTAAGAAAAATAAAATGTCATCACTTATGCCATGTTCGCAAGGGTGACATATCTTCAAAGATAATTGGGTACTAAGAAAAGGAAAATTTCGACACCTATGCCACATGAGCAAGGGTGACACATCAACAAAGATAAATGGGTACTAAGAAAAAGAAAATTTCAACACCTATGACACATCAATAAAGAGAAAGGGGTACTAAGAAAAAGAAGAGGTAAAAACCTATGTCTTGTCAGCGAGGGTCAGATGTCAACAAAGATAAAGGGGTACTAAGAAAAAGAAAAATTCGACACCTATGCCACATTAGCAAGGGTGACATGTCTAGAAATATAAAGGGGTAGTAAAAAAATGAAAAGTTGGACACCTATGAAACACGAGAAAGGGTGACACGTCAACAAAGATAAAGGGATACTAAGAAAAATAAAAGTTCGACACCTGTTCCATGCCAACAAAGAAAAAGTGGTACTAAGAAAATGAAAAGGTCTAAGCCGATGGCATGTCAGCAAAGAGAAAGGGGTCCTATGAAAAATAGAAGGTCAACACTTATGCCTCATCAGGAGGGATGACACGTTAGAAAAAATAAAGGGGTACTAACAAAAATAAAAGGTTGACACCTATTCCTTGTCAACAAATATAAAGGGGTACTAAGAAAAATAAAATGTCAGCACCTATTCTACGTCAACAAGGGTGACATGTCCATAAAGAAAAAGGTGTACTAAGAAAAATAGAAGTTTGACACCTATGCCACACCAACAATCAATTTCCAAGGAGAAGTGTCGATAGTCGATGGTCGGGTTGAAATTTTGGAATGTATCCACAGATCAACGAACCAAATCTCTTTCAATTTGAGGTGGACGATGCATATTTCCTCATAGGCAAGACCGTCCATTGGTTTTTAAAAAAAAACTTCGACACCTATGCTATTCAACAAAAAGAAAGGGGTATCAAGAAAAAGAAGAGGTTGAAATTTATGCCACGTTAGCAAAGAGAAAGGGGTACTAAGAAAAAGAGAAGGTTGATTCCTATGCCACATCGTGAGGAGTGACATGTTAGCAAACATAAAGGGGTACTGACAAAATGAAGAGGTTGATATCTATGCATTGTCAACAAGGGTGACACATCAACAAATAGAAAGGGGTACTAAGAAAAATAAATTGTCAACACTTATGCCATTTCAACAAGGGTGACATGTCTGCAAAGAAAAATGGGTACTAAGAAAATGAAAAGTTTGACACCTATGCCACATGAGAAAAGGTGACATGTCATCAAGGATAAGGGGTTATTAAGAAAAAGTAAAGTGCAACACCTATGCCATGCCAGTAAATAGAAAGGTGTACTAAGAAAAATAAGAGGTTGATCCTATTCCACATTAGCAAGGGTGACACTTTAGCAAAGTGAAAGGGGTACTAAGAGAAGCAGAAGGTTGACGCCTATGCCACATCAACGACGGTGACATTTCAACAAAGATAAATAAGTACCAAGTAAATGAAAAGGTTGACACCCATGCCTTGCTGAAAAATAAAAGTTCAACACCTATGCCATGTCAACAAAGAGAAGGGGTAGTAAGAAAATTAAAAGGTCGAAACCTATTCCAACTCAACAAGAGTGACACGTCAGCTAATATCAAGAGGTACTAAGGAAAAGAGAAGTTTGACGCCAATTGATCCAGGTGGATATCGATGGCCACCCACCTTTTTCATTTGGCTCAAAACAACTTTCTAGCAATTTTGATAAGTTACTATTTTAGCAGTTTTTCGGGTCCTATAGATGCAGATGTTGTAGATAAGTGGTTGAATCTACTAGAAGGGTATTTTTC
>JASDQU011402246.1:42329-53950 GCA_032191745.1 Picea mariana
TCTCAGATGGGGAAGTTTGTCTTCTTCGTGATTCACTCTCAGAATAAGAGAAAGATCATAGCCACATCTAGGGTCTCTGCGACCGACCTCTCCACACAACAGAAGCAAGTAGATAAGGTCGTGGAAGAATACTCAGATATATTCTCCTCACCTGCAGGGGTACCTCTGCATTGCTAGGTCATGCAACCCATTGATCTGACCCTTGGCGCACTGCTACGCAATTGGCCAGTCTATCGTCGCTTTTTTTTAGAGAATGAGGAGATCAAGCGACACATCCAAGAACTGCTCTGCAAGGGGCACATCCGTCCCAGCTCATCACCTTGCGGGAGCCCAATCGTGTTGGTACAGAAGAAAGATGGAACCTAGCGACTCTGTATTGATTATCGGGCTCTAAATAAAATGACAGTCAGAAATCGGTACCCGATTCCCCAAATTGAAGACCTCCTTGACCAACTTATAGGGGCCAAATACTTTAGTAATATTGATTTGAAGTGTGGCTACCACCAGGTCTCGATAGAACATATGGATGTATGGAAGACTATCTTCAAGTCAAAGGAAGTCCTTTTTGAATGGTTGGTCATGCCCTTTGGTTTGACAAATGCTCTAGCCACTTTCATGAGGATGATGGACGATATCCTGCGACCATTCACCAATACTTTTGTAGTGGTGTATCTGGATGACAGTCTAATTTACAGTAAGACTTGGGCCGAACACTTGCAGCATGTTCAACAGGTTCTGCATACCCTGCGGCAACACAAGCTATACACCAACTTGGAAAAATGATCCTTCGGCATGGACAAGGTCCATTACCTAGGCTACATCATTGATCAACATGGCGTACATGTGGATCCAGCCAAGATCCAAGTGATCCGTGACTGGCCAGCCCCTACCAAACTCATTGAGCTTTAGAACTTCTTGGGCCTTGCCAATTTCTATAGCAGGTTCGTGCTGGGATTCTCCGGTCCCAACAACAAAGAGAAATTTGCATGGGGCCGGTTCCAACAACAAGCGCTCGATGATTTGAAGCAATGCTTGTGCTCAGCCCTAGTACTTTCACTACCAGACCTGCAACATCCCTTTGAGATCGAGACAGATGCTTTATACTATGTTGTGGGCGCCATTCTCACTCAACAAGGCCACCCCGTGGCCTATCATAGTGAGACACTGTCAGATACTGTTAGTAAGTACCCTACTTACGACAAATGATTGTAATCCATTGTGAAATCCTATCTCCAGTAGAGACATTACATTCTTGGGAAGGAGACAATCATCCAGACTGATCATAAGCCACTGCAGTTCATGCAGACACAGAGAAAATTGCAGAATGACTGCCATCAAAAGCGGTCCACATACTTGCAGCAATTCCACCTCAACATTAAGTATAAAACATGAAGTACCAATCGCGTCGTTGATTGCCTCAGCAGACCACCAGTCACGACACTCACCACGGTGCTAGAATCTTGTGGCCATGAGACCTCTGGATGGCCCCAACTCTATGAGACAGACCCTGACTTCGCCAGCACTGACCAAATGTTGGGTGCAAACGCAGTTGTCGATAATTTCCATCTTCAGGATGGGTTGTTGTGTCGTCTGGGGCATATCTGTGTTCCATCAAGTGAGTGAGAGAAGATGATCTGGGAAGCCCACTACAATCGGGTGTCATGACACTTTGGTGTTGAAAAGATAGTGGCGATGCTACAAAAACATTTCTACTGGCCGAAACTTTGACAGGAGATCAACAAATATATCAGGTCCTGCACTGCTTGCGTTATTGCCAAACCGACCACTAAGAAAGAGGGCTTGTATACCCCTCTTCCTACTCCTGACAGGACATGGGAATCCATCTCAATGGACTACATGTCAGGCCTCTCGTCCACTAAGTGGGGAAATACTAAACTAATGAATGCTATATACTGATAAGCTAATATGCATTCCTAATTTAAACCAAGAAAAAGCGAGTTCGACGCTTATGCCACATTAGCAATGGTGAAATGTCAGTAAAGATAAAGGTCTACTAATAAAAAGAAAATGTCAATAGATATGCCATGTCCACGAGGGTGACATGTCATGAAAGATAATGGGGTACTAAGAAAAGAAAAAGTTCGACACCTATGCCACATGAGCAAGGGTGACACATCAACAAAGATAAATGGGTACTAAGAAAAAGAAAATTTCAACACCTATGACACATCAACAAAGCGAAAGGGGTACTAAGAAAAAGAAGAGGTAAAAACCTATGTCTTGTTAGCAAGGGTGAGATCTCAACAAAGATAAAGGGGTACTAAGAAAAAGAAAAAGTCTACACCTATACCACATAAGCAAGGGTGACATGTCCAGAAATATAAAAGGGTACTAAGAAAAGGAAAAGTTGGACACCTATGAAACATGAGAAAGGGTGACACATTAACAAAGATAAAGGGACACTAAGAAAAATAAAAGTTCGACACCTATGCCACGCCAACATAGAGAAAAATGGTACTAAAAAAACAAATAGGTTGAAACCTTTTCCATGTGAGCAAAGGGAAAGGCGTTCAATCAAAAATAGAAGTTTGACACATATGCCACATCAACAGGTATGACACGTCAACAAACATAAAGGGGTACTAACAAAAATAAAATGCTGACACCAATTCCTTGTCAGCAAGGGTGACATGTCAACAAAGAGAAAGGGGTACTAAGAAAAAGGAAATGTCAGCACCTATTCTACGTCAACAAGGGTGGCATGTCGGTAAAGAAAAAGGGTACTAAGAAAAATAAAAGTTTGAAACCTATGCCATGTCAGCAATCAATTGCCAAGGAGAAGGGTCGACAATCGATGGTCGGGTTGACAGTTTGGACAGTATTCTCATATCAACAATCCATATGTATTCCTATTTGAGATTGACAATGCAGATTGCCACATCGACAAGACTATCCATTCATGTAAAAAACAAAACATTCAACACCTATTCCATGTCAACAAAAAAAAGGGCGTACTAAGAAAAATAAGTTCAAACCTATGCCACATTATCAAAGAGAAAGGGGTACTAAGAAAAAGAGAATTTCGACACATGTGCCACATTGATAGGAGTGACATGTCAACAAACATAAAGGGGTACTAAAAAAACAAAGAGATTGACATCTATGCCTTGTCAACAAGGGTGACACGTCAACAAAGAGAAAGGGCTACTAAGAAAAATAAAATGTTAGCACCTATGCCATTTCAGCAAGGGTGACATGTCTGTAAAGAAAAAAGGGTACTAAGAAAAAGAAAAGTTTGACACTTATGCCGCATGAGCAAGGGAAACATGTCAACAAGGATAAAGGGTTATTAAGAAAAATAAAAAGAAGAGGTTGAAAGCTATGCCACGTCAGGAAGGGTGACACTTCTGCAAAACAAAAGAGGTACTAAGAGAAGCAGAAGGTTGACACCTATGCCACATCATCAAGGGTGACACTTCCAGAAAAAAAAGAGGTAAAAAGAGAAGCAGAAGGTCGACACCTATGCCACATCAACAACAATGACATGTCATGAAAGATAAATAAGTAATAAGGAAATGAAAAGGTTGACACCCATGCCTTGTTAATAAGGGAGACACGTCAACAACGTTAAAGGGGTACTAAGAAAAATAAAACGTCAACACCTATGCCACATTAGCAAGGGTGACATTTCCACAAATATAAAGGGGTACTAAGAAAAATAAAATTTCAACACCTATGCCATGTCAACAAAGAGAAGGGGTATTGAGAAAATTAATAGGTTGAAACCTATGCCAACTCAACAAGGGTGACATGTCAGCTAAGAGCAAGTGGTACTAACGAAAATACAAGTTTGAACCAATGTCATGTCAACAAGTGGGATATGTTAGTGAGCGTAAAGGAGTACCAATAAAAAGAAGAGGTCGACGTTGATGCCTTGTCAGCAAGGCTGACACGTCATTAAATATAGAGAGGTATTAATAAAAATAGAAGGTCAATACCTATGCCACATCAACAAGTGTGACATGTTCGCAATGATAAAGGGGTACAAAGGAAATAAAAATTTTGACACCTTTTCCACATGAGCAAGGGTGACACATCAACAAAGATAGAGGGTTTCTAAGAAATGTTTTTTTTGACTCATATAACACATTGGCGAAGAGAAAGGGGTACTAGGGAATATAAGATATTGAAACCTCTACCATGTCGACAAGGGTGGCATGTCTTGAAAGAGAAAGGGGTACTAATAAAAAAAGAAGGTCGACACCTATGCCACATTAGCATGGTTGATAGGTTAGAAAAGATAAAGAGGTACTAAGAAAATGAAAAGGTTAACACCTATGCCTTGCCAGAAGAGTGACATGTTAACAAATATAAGGGGGTACTAAGAAAAATAAAAGGTGAGAACGTATTCTATGTCAGCAAGGGTGACACGTTCACAAAGATATAGGGGTAGTAAGAAAAGTAAAAGCTTGAAACATATGCCACATGAGCAAGTTTCACACGTTAACAATGATAAAGGGGTATCAAAGAAAAGAAAAGTTCGACACCTATGCCACTTCAGGAAAGAGAAAGGGATAATAAGAAAAAGAAGAGGTCGAAACCTATTCCATGTAAGAAAGAGTGACACATCAGTGAAGAGAAAGGGGTACCAAGAAAAAGAGAAGGTTGACACCTATGCCACATTAGAAATGGTGACACGTCAATAAAGATAAAGGTCTACTAAGAAAAATAAAATGTCATCACCTATGCCATGTTCGCAAGGGTGACATATCTGCAAAGATAATTGGGTAATAAGAAAAGGAAAATTTCGACACCTATGCCACATGAGCAAGGGTGACACATCAACAAAGATAAATGGGTACTAAGAAAAACAAAAATTCAGCACCTATGACACATCAATAAAGAGAAAGGGTCTCTAAGAAAAAGAAGAAGTAAAAATCTATGTCTTGTTAGAAAGGGTCAGATGTCAACAAAGATAAAGGGGTACTAAGAAAAAGAAAAATTGGACACCTATGCCACATTAGCAAGGGTGACATGTCCAGAAATATAAAGGGGTAATAAAAAATGAAAATTTGGACACCTATGAAACATGAGAAAGGGTGACACGTCAACAAAGATAAAGGGATACTAAGAAAAATAAAAGTTCGAAACTTATTCCATGCTAACAAAGAAAAAGTGGTACTAAGAAAATGAAAAGGTCTAAATTGATGGCATGTCAGCAAAGAGAAAGGGGTCCTATGAAAAAGAGAAGGTCAACACTTATGCCTCATTAGGAGGGATGACACGTTAGCAAACATAAAGGGGTACTAACAAAAATAAAAGGTTGAAACCTATTCCTTGTCAACAAAGATAAAGGGGTACTAAGAAAAAGAAAATGTCAGTGCCTATTCTACGTCAACAAGGGTGACATGTCCGTAAAGAAAAAGGTGT
Organism: Picea mariana; assembly: GCA_032191745.1. Lineage (NCBI taxonomy): Eukaryota > Viridiplantae > Streptophyta > Pinopsida > Pinales > Pinaceae > Picea > Picea mariana. The sequence goes on from JASDQU011402246.1 coordinate 47,721, forward strand.
ACTAAGAAAAATAGAAGTTTGACACCTATGCCACATCAACAATCAATTTCCAAGGAGAAGTGTCAATAGTCGATGGTCTGGTCGAAATTTTGGAAAGTATACACATATCAACGACCCAAATCTCTTATGATTTGAGGTGGACAGTGTAGATTGCCTCATAGGAAAGACTGTCCATCGGTTTAAAAAAAAAAACTTCGACACCTATGATATTCAACAAAAAGAAAGGGGTACCAAGGAAAATAAGAGGTTGAAATTTATGCCACGTTAGCAAAGAGAAAGGGGTACTAAGAAAAAGAGAAGGTCGATTCCTATGCCACATTGTGAAGGGTGACATGTTAGCAAACATCAAGGGGTACTAACAAAATGAAGAGGTTGACACCTATGCGTTGTCAGCAAGGGTGACACATCAACAAATAGAAAGGGGTACTAAGAAAAATAAATTGTCAACACTTATGGAATTTCAACAAGGGTGACATGTCCGCAAAGAAAAATGGGTACTAATAAAATGAAAAGTTTGACACCTATGCCACATGAGAAAAGGTGACATGTCATCAAGGATAAGGGGTTATTAAAAAAATGTAAAGTTAAACACCTATGCCATGCTAGTAAATAGAAATGTGTACTAAGAAAAATAAGAGGTTGATCCTATGCCACATTAGCAAGGGTGACACTTTAGCAAAGAGAAAGGGGTACTAATAGAAGCCGAAGGTCGACGCCTATGCCACATCAACGATGGTGACATTTCAACAAAGATAAATAATTACCAAGTAAATGAAAAGGTTGATGCCCATGCCTTGCTGAAAAATAAAATTTCAACACCTATGCCATGTCAACAAAGAGAAGGGGTAGTAAGAAAATTAAAAGGTCGAAACCTATTCCAACTCAACGAGAGTGACACGTCAGCTAAGATCAAGGGTTACTAAGGAAAAGCGAAGTTTGACGCCAATGCCACATCAACATGTGTGACATGTTAGCAAACATAAAGAGGTACTAAGAAAAAGAAGAGGTCGACACTTATGCCTTTTTCAGCAAGGGTGACATGTCATCAAATATAAAGAGGTTGTAAGAAAAATAAAGGTTGACACCTATCCCAAGTCAACAAATGTGACATGTTCACAATGATAAATGGGTACAAAGAAAATGAAAATTTTGACACCATTTCCACATGAGCAAGGGTGACATGTCAACAAAGATAAAGTGGTACTAAGAAAAAGAAAATTTTGACACATATAACACGTCGACAAAGAGAAAGGGGTACTAGTGAAAAGAAGAGATCGAAATCCCTACCATGTCGGCATAGGTGACATGTCTTGAAAGAGAAATGGGGTACCAATAAAAGTATGAGGTCGACACCAATGCCGCATTAGCATGGGTGACATGTTAGAAAAAATAAAGGGGTACCAAGAAAAAGAAAATGTTAACACCTATACCTTGTCAGAAAGGTGACATGTCATTTAAGATAAAGGGGCACTAAGAAAAAGAAAGGTCTACACATATTCCATGTTAGCAAGGGTGACATGTAAGCAAATATATAGGGGTAGTAATATAAGGAAAAGCTTGAAACCTATGCCACATGAGCAAGGGTCACACATCAACAATGATAAAGGGGTACTAAGAAAAAGAAAAATTTTGATAGCTATGCGACTTCAGGAAATAGAAAGAGGTACTAAGAAAAAGAAGAGGTCGAAACCTATTCCATGTAAGAAAGGGTGACACTTAAATAAAGAGAAAGGGATACTAAGAAGAAGAGAAGCTCGATACCTATGCCTCATTAGCAATGGTGATGTGTCAGTATAAATAAGGGTCTACTAATAAAAAAAAATGTCAACACCTATGCCATGTCCACAAGGGTGACATGTTTTCAAAGAAAATGGGGTACTAAGAAAAGGAAAATTTTGACACCTATGCCACATGAGAAAGGGTGACACATCAACAAAGATAAAGGGGTACTAAGGAAAAGAAAATTTCAACTCATATGGCATATAAGTAAGGAGAAACAGGTATTGAGAAAAAGAAGAGGTAAAAACCTATGTTTTTTTAGCAAGGGTGAGATGTCAACAAAGATAAAGGGATACTAAGACAAATAAAAAATCGATACCTATGCCATGTTAGAAAGGGTGACATGTCCAAAAATTTAAAGGGGTACTAAGAAAATGAAAAGTTCGACATCTATGCCACACACAAAAGTGTGACACGTCAACAAAGATAAAGGGGTATTAGGAAAAATAAAAGTTTGACACCTATGTTATGCCAACAAAGAGAAAGTGGTACTAAGAAAACAAAGAGGTCGAAACCTATGCCTTGTCAGCAAAGAAAAAGGGGTCTTATGAAAAATAGAAGCTAGACACCTATGCCACATCAACATGGATGACATGTCAAAAAAAATAAAGGGGTACTAACAAAAATAAAACGACGACACATATTCCTTGTCAGGAAGGGTGACATGTCAACAAAGAGAAAGGGGTACTAATAAAAAGAAAATTTCAGCACCTATTCTACGTCAGCAAGGGTGACATGTCTATAAAGAAAAAGGGGTAGTAAGAAAAATAAAAGTTTGACACCTATGCCACATTAGCAATCGACTACCAAGGAGAAGGGTCGATGGATGATAGTCGGGTTGGAAGTTTGGACAATATCTGCATATCAACGGTCCATATCTCTTTCGATTTGAGATTGATGGTGAAGATTTCAACATAGGTAAGACTATCTATTATTTTTAGAAGAAAAAAAAAAGTTCGACAACTATGCCATGTCAACAAAAAGAAAGGGGTACCTAGAAAAATAAGAGGTTGAAATGTATGCCACGTTAGAAAAGAGAAAGGGGTACTAAGAAAAAGAGAAGGTTGACACTTGTGCCACATCGACAGGGGTGACATGTCGACAAACATAAAGGGGTACTAACAAAACAAAGAGTTTGACACCTATGTCTTGTCAGCAAGGGTGAACGTCAACAAAGAGAAACATGTACTAAGAAAAATAAAATATCAACACCTATGCCATTTCGGAAAGGGTGACATGTCCGCAAATAAAAGGAAGTACTAAGAGAAGGAAAATGTTGACACCTATGCCACATGATCAAGGGTGACATGTTAACAAGGATAAAAGGTTATTAAGAAAAATAAAATTTCGACACCTACACCATGTCAATAAAGAGAAAGGGGTACTAAGAAAAAGAAGAGGTTCAAACCTATGCTACATTACCAAGAATGACAATTCAACAAAGAGAAATGGGTACTAAGAGAAGCATAAGGTCGACACCTATGCCACTTCAAAAATGTTGACATTTCAACAAAGATAAATAAGTACTAAGGAAATGAAAAAGGTTGACACCCATGCCTTGTTGGAAAGGGTGACACATCAACAAAGATAAATGGGTACTAAGAAAAAGAAAAGGTCAACACCTATACCACATTAGCAAGGGTGAGATGTCCACAAATATAAAGGGTTACTAAGAAAAATAAAATTTCAACACCAATGCCATGTCAACAAAAAGAAGAGATATTAAGAAAATTAAGAGGGCGAAATGTATGCCAAATCAACAAGGGTGACATGTTAGCTAAGAGCAAGGGGTACTAAGGAAAATACAAGTTCAACACCAATGCCATGTCAAAAAGTGTGACATGTTAGAAAACATAAAGGGATACTAAGAAAAAGAAGAAGTTGACACTTATGCCTTGTCAACAAGGGTGACACGTGATCCAATATAAAGATGTAGTAAGAAAAATGAAAGGTTGAGACCTATTCCATGTCAACAAGTGTGACATGTTTGCAATGATAAAGGGGTAGCAAGAAAATAATTTTTTTGACACCTTTTCCACATCAGCAAGGGTGACACGTCAACAAATATATAGGGGTAGTAAGAAAAGGAAAATATTGACACATGAACAATGGTCACACATCAACAATGATAAATGGGTACTAAGAAAAATAAAAGTTCGACACCTATGCCACTTCAAGAAAGAGAAAGGGGTATTATGAAAAAGAAGAGGTCGAAACCCATGCCACTTAAGCAAGGGTGACAGATCAAGAAAGAGAAAGGGTTATTAAGAAAAATATAAGTTCGACACCTATGCCACATTAGCAATGGAGACACGTCAAGAAAGATAAAGTTCTACTAAGAAAAAGAAAATGTAAACACCTATGCCATGTCCGCAACAGTGACATGTCTGCAAAGATAATTCAGTACTAAGAAAAGGAAAAGTTCGACACCTATGAAACATGAGTAAGGGTGAAACATCAACAAAGATAAAGGGGTACTAAGAAAAATAAAATGTCAACACCTATGACACATCAACAAAGATAAAGGGGTATTAAGAAAGAGAAGATGTAATAACCTATGTCTTGTTAGCAAGGGTGAGATGTCAACACAAATAAAGGGGTAACAAGAAAAAGAAAAATTCAACACCTATGCCACATTAGGAAGGGTGACATGTCCAGAAATATGAAGGGGTACTAAGAGAAGGAAAAGTTTGACACCTATGCCACACGAGAAAGGGTGACTTGTCAACAAAGATAAAGGGGTACTAAGAAAAATAAAAGTTCAACACCTATGCCATGTGAGCAAAGAGAAAGTGGTACTGAGAAAATGAAGAGGTGGAAACCTATGCCACGTCAGCAAAGAGAAAGGGGTCCTATGAAAACGAGAAGGTCGACACCTATGCCACATCGAAAGAGATGAAACGTCAACAAACATAAAGGGGTACTAACAAAAATAAAAGGCTCGCACCTATTCCTTGTCAACACAGAGAAATGGGTACCAAGAAAAAGAAAATGTCAGAATCTATGCTATGTCAACAAGGGTGATATGTTCGTAAATAAAAAGGGGTACTAATAAAAATAATAGTTTGACACCTATGATACGTCAACAATCAACCACCAAGGAAAAGGGATGATGACCGACGACCGGGTCAGTAAAATGGACAATATATATAGATCAATGGTTCAGATCTCTTTCGATTTGAGATCGATGGTGCATATTGCCACATAGGCAATACTATCGATCAATTTAAAAAAAAAAGTTTGACACCTATGCCATGTAAGAAAAACGAAAGGGATACTAAGAAAAATAATAGCTTGAATCCTATGACACGTTAGCAAAGAGAAAGGGGTACTAATAAAATGAGAAGGTCGATACCCATGCCACATCAGTAGGGGTGACATGTCAAGGAACATAAAGGGTTACTAACAAAACAAAGAGGTTGAAACCTATGCCTTGTCATTAAGGGTGACACGTCAACAAAGAGAAAGGGGTACTAAGAAAAATAAAATGTTTCAGCAAGGGTGACATGTCCGTAAAGAAAAATGGGTACGGAGAAAAGGAAATGTTTGACACCTATTTCACATGAGCAAGGGTGACATGTCAACAATGATAAAGGGTTATTAAGAAAAAGAAAAGTTCGCACCTATTCCATGTTAGTAAAGAGAAAGGGGTAATAAGAAACGAAAGAGGTCAAAACATATACCACATCAGTAAGGGTGACACTTCAACAAAGAGAAAGTTGTACTAAGAGAAGGAGAAGGTCGACATCTATGCTACATCAACGACGATGACTTATGAGAAAAGATAAATAATTACTAAGGAAATTAAATGTTTGAAACACATGCCTTGTTAGCAAGGGTGACACGTCAATACAGATAAAGGGGTACTAAGAAAAACAAAAGGTGAACACCTATGCCATGTTAGTAAGGGTGACATGTCTACAAATATAAAGGGGTACTAAAAAATATAAAAGTTCAACACCTATGCCATGTCAACAAAGAGAAGGGGTACTAAGAAAAATAATAGGTCGAAACCAATACCAACTCAACAAGGGTAACATTTCAGTGAAGAGCAAGGAGTACTAAGGAAAAGAGAAGTTTGACACTAATGCCACATCAACAAGTGTGACATGTTAGCAAACGTAAAGGGGTACTAAGAAAAAGAAGAGGTTGACACTTATTCCTTGTCAACAAGTGTTACATGTCATAAAATATAAAGATGTAGTAAAACATTACGTGCCCTATAGAATGATAACTCGCGTATGTACGTGTCTATCACGAGAGAAACCATGTATGTGTCTTAAAACAGTGCCAGGTTAAGGATAAGGTGAAGAAACTTAGATTCAAAATGAAAATAGGCTGTCAAGAAATCATATGACAAGGAAACTCAAGATAACAGAGAGAAATCTAAGGAGAAAAACAGTGAAAACCCTGAAAAGAAGATTCAATCCAAATTACACAGTTTATTTACA
>JASDQU011402246.1:54167-65583 GCA_032191745.1 Picea mariana
CGGACGTTCTATGAAGTCCACCATTGAGCACTCAAATCAAAGATATATACTTGCAACTTGTCCTCAACAACCAAGATACGCAAGCATATGGTGATAATTTATAAATTTAGCACAAATAACAGCATAATCCACCAATATTCATAATAAATACACCCATGGAATAACAATTCAAATATTTGCAAGACATTAATTGGATGAGAAAAAAGTATTTCTATTAAAATATGATCAACATAAGTGTATGAGTGACAAACTTCCCTGTTGGCACGTCTTGGAACCGAGAAACTAATTCCCTTCCAGCTGGGCCTCTGCCACTTCAGTCCTCGACCAAATGAAATCTCATATAACAGAGACAATGAGGTTCTCCATCAAAAAGGGAAGAGCTTGGGGCTAAACACTCTGTTCAACCTTTAAAGGACAAAGGGATGCAGACTCAATATGAAGTGAATAATTTCTCTAGAGTAACTTTGCTCTCAAAAATTGAATTCTTCTCCTTCTCCACAGCGTGGATATGGCCCATTTATAGCCTTCAAATGGAACTGAAGGGCTGAGTCAGAACGTTTCCAGTATATGGAAGGCCAAGGATCATGGATCTCGTGACTTGACATGGAAACCTGACACCATTTTTTAATTTTGGGTACAAAAATTGATGTACATGGGTTGTAATGGTGCAACCTGCGTATACGCATGTTGTACAACTGTTAGGGTGCGTATATGTGGAAAAATATTATTTTTATCTCTGGGAACTGCAAAAAGGAACTTCAAGTCTGCATAGGGGAATGGAAAAGGTCTTTTGAGCAAGTTGCATGGGGTGAGGCAAATCTTTCTATAACAATGGGATTTTCCTTCCCATAGAGGTTTGAATCAACAAGTAATTGGTCTTCCTTATGGGCTTACAAAACTACCATATCCAAGACCCTTCTTCCTACCATTTCAAATTCAATCATCTAAACAATTGTTATTTATCATGCACATTATATTTTCATGGAANCTTACAACTACAATTCAATTACTTCCATTAATTCTTGACATTAAATGGAATTCAAATATTGAATGGAATGAACCCATCATTACATATACATGTATTATCAACCCATCTCTTCTTTCTTCTATCCATAAATACTTTTATTACTTTGTCCCTCCAACAAAGCTTTTCTGTAATTTATCATTATGTAGCTACTTTAACCTGCAACTTTCTTGTTGCAATATATAACAGTTCCTGAAGTGTTTTGAACTTCATGAGTTAGCAATACTCACATCATTTCAACTGTTAGCATAATCATTTCTATGTTATATAATATATGCATGCATTCACCAAATGCATTCAAAAATTTATGTAATACCACTTGTAACATTTTAAATAGCTCCAAAAACTGATCTTGGAATTGTAACAAACAATAATCCAATCACCTTCAGCTAGTATTCAAATTAAATATAATTCTTCTATCCATCATTATGTATTTTCGGCACCACACGATTTTCATAATGCAACATTTAATTACTAAATAAAATAAAAATCGATGTACTAATACCCATGGTCACATTTACACAATGCATCCTTGCATTGACTACATAATAACCACATAACTATGTCATGCATTCACCAAGTTGAGTTGGAAGGTCTGGCCAACACCTCAACAAATCATCCACAAACTTCCTACTTTTTTCTCGACTATTAGTATACCTTCCTTTTCAACCCAAACACAACACCAATAATATAACACTTGATTCTTAAGTGCGCTTTAGTGTCGACAAAGAGGTTGTAGTCCAAACATCAGTTATACAATACATACCATTGAGCACTCACATAGAGCTATAGCCCTTTTATATCCAACCATCTCATGTTCTCACACACAACTAGCTCTATGGATATTTATTGTTATATCAAGAGTATGTCTCATGACTTGACCTGGTTATGATCTCATAACCAATCATAACAAAATATGCAACTAACATTTTATCTAAATGCATTATAGCATCAACAACATTTATATACTCTAGGCCTTTGGACATTACATATCAATTTGAATCTTGAAAAATTAACTGAAGGAATTCTTACCTCAATTCCCTTCAACAAAAGAAACAAACAAATGCATACCTTCGTATTTGTTATCAACCTATTTGATGCTATCTGATCCGCTGGTATTTGTAAAATCTTGCAAGTTTTCTCTTCCATTCTTTTGATTACCATTCCTACCACCCTCATGTGTCTTCACATAGATGTAATTCATAAGCAACAACAACAACATCCACATATTTAACCATTGTATATCATTTTTACTGAATACACAATCCATAATCCATAATTAGTCATACTCAATTACTATAACATCATTATTGTATGTGTATAACAACAAACTATACTAAGTCCTCAAGCATGCCATATGCAAATCCAAGCATGTACATATGAAAAATTCACATCTATATGCACCAATCATTCACTATCAACATGCCTACTAATGCATAATGCATTCTAACTTCATGTTATGCATCATGCAGTCTAGTGCATTTACGTTTCAATTCACTTATTTGTTTATTTATTTAATTTTTTCATATCCTTGTTGCCATGTTTGTTTCCATTCTGCTCATCTGCACTATTGCTCCATCATCTGGACACTTTCCAGCCAAGTTCCACTTGGCCATTCTACAATCCAACCAATGTGTTCTATTTTCAACAACCTCTCCTAGGAAGTCATATCTAAAATTTACTTTTATGAAACATTCCATAACCTTGGAATGAACTAAGCTTAGAACATTTTGTCACTTTACTACCACAACATTCTTGAATCAAATAATTTTACTCCTAGTTGTCCATTAGGTTCATTAACAATTCCCTATGAAACCATACCTTTCACACTTAATATCATTCCCAATGGATGTCTATTTTCATTCAGTGGCACTTTTCAAGTGAAAGAGCATTCATTTTTCTATCTCCAATTTCTTTGCATTGACATCTTGCTTCCACTGTGAACTATGATATCAGAAGTGGATTTATTTCACTGATTACTTTTACACAAGTAGCTAAGTCATATCTAACAAATCCTTCCCTGGAACTCCTATGCTTGACACATAAAGATTATTCACACAACCTCTTAAGCTCTTTGTTTTCTTCCACATCAAGCTTGCATCTGTCTACACATCTCTACCTTCAAGGATATGGAGCCTTAATTTTCCTTTCTATGCCTATCAATGACATTATTAAATTGATAGCTTCATATCCTATGTGAGTATTCTTGATTTTTTTTACCTGCAATGTATTCATACTCGAGAACAGTTGAATAATAATCCCTCTATTTTTCTTTTCTCGAGTTGTTTATCCACTTTTCATTAATTTCCATGTAGCTCTTTATTCCCTCATCCAACTTTTGTAAGCTCTGTCATACTTCCATGAATTAGATATCTGATCCTAGTCTTGAATTGATTTGATTATACCTCTAATTCTGTCAAATCTGTAAGCAACCATTTTGTTAGAATTATTCATATCATAAAAATTCGTCAATTAAATTTACGTGTACTTTTTCTGCTCAGTTCATGAATAATTATATGACAATTATCCAAATTCTAACAATTCCAAGCCATTATCCTATGAATCATATTCCCAATGACTATACTCTTTCCCTAATCTGATTTATGAGCTGAAAGTTATGGCTTCCTAAAAAAACCACTTTCACCCCATTTTTGCATTTTCTCCACTCGTGAAATTGTATTGAAATGCCAAGTTCAGTCAACTGTAGAAGAAAATATGTCAAGAACTAGAGAAAATTTTATATGAGGATTAGATAATTAAAATGACAATAAATTCATAAAAATTCTCATATTCTCAATATGATGCTCCAATAAAAAACTATAGCAATCTGGAAATGACAACTTTTCCCTTTTTTCACATCTTTTTCTGGACTTAGAATTTTTGGCAAAACTGGATATCTCTCAATTTGTGCACTTATGGAAAATTTTCAGTAAACCAAATTTGTTTTCCTTGATGAGTGAATAAAATGTTGAGTAAATAAAAATTTTCAGTTTCGTGATCTGGGGTCACTTTTTTTTCTCCGAAAATATCAAAAATCCCAAAAAAGTGGCATGGAATAGTGGATTTTGGCTTATTTCAACATCCCCATTCCAATCCCCTTAGGATTTATTCAGTTCGTTCGTGGTTTATTTCTATGTATGCTTTCTGGACATCCTCAATAAATTTCAGTTTAATCTGAACCTCTGCCAATGATCTGGACTCATATATTTAAAAACAATTATTTTGTCATTTATGACAAATTAAAGCCGAAATGGACAAGGGCCCTCTCCGGAACTTTCGTAGAACTCATCTCTGTGGAAAAAACCCATAAGTTTCATCCCAATCTGACTTAATATACTCTGGTTATGGACAAAATGCAAAAAATGGGCCCAAACTTAGTTTTTTTTTTTGACACTGTGGAGCAGTTTTGCGTATGGGGCAATCTGCACCGTTGATCTTAAAATCAAAATAAATTTGGATAGTCCGTCGGAGGTTCCCATTTAGACCACTGAAAAATCGGGCTCAAACACGACTTCGAAAAGAGGGTATCGAGGAATATTCCATTTTGATGCCATCAAAGCTTTTCATTCAGAGTTCAAAAAGATTAAGTAAATGTCCCCACCCCGATTAGAGGGTATCAAAGAATATTCCCTTCTCGATACCGTCGTAACTTATCACTCGAAGTTCAAAAAGTCAGGGGAGCTCCATTTCTCCGAAAAGGGAGGGTATCACAAAATATTCCATCTCGATACCTGATCATTCTGAACTTATAAATTAGAGTTCAAAAGTCAGGAAAGCTCCAATGCTCTGAAAAGGGAAGGTAACAAAGAATATTCCATCTCGATACCATATCACTCGAATTTCAAAATATAAGGTAACTATCACCACTCCAACCAGAGGGTATCGAGGAATATTTCCTTTCGATACCATCGAAACTTTTCCTTCGGAGTTTAGAAGGTTGAAGAAATTTCACTACTCCGACCAGAGGGTATCGAAGAATATTCTCTTTCGATACCCGAACACTCGAAGTTGAAAATATTAGGCAATCTTTGGTGTTTCAACCAGAAGGGTATCAAAGAATATTTTCGATCGATACCTTATCACTCAGAGTTGAAAATATTAGGCAATCTTCATCTCTTCGACTAGAGGGTATCGAAGAATATTCTCGATCGATACCATATCACTCAGAGTTGAAAAGATTAGGAAATATTCGCCACTCAAACCAGAGGGTATTGAATAATATTCTCGTTCGATACCATCAGAATTCTTCTGAACAAGATCTTCCGAAATCACTTTTCCGAAAACACATCTCAGCGAGATCTGATGGCTGGGAATGTTCTTGACTGATCTGATGGCTCTCATTTTTTCGAGATTCTATCATCGACTTCTCTTCATGCCCAACTACGAAGTCCCTCTGACACTTCCTTTTCCGAAGGCCTATCGAGAACGCCTTTCTTGGACCTCTAAGATTGAATCTTGATTGTTGATTTCCTCTTACTTCCCAAATGACCGAAAATAAACGCGGATCGTCGATTTAGCTCATTTCTCAAACCCCCGAAATGAATCTCGTTCGTCGATCTAGTAACTTTGTCAAAATTATAAAACATTAAGATTTATAAATTTTTAAAGAATTAACCTGGGTTGTTAATCTCAATATCGAACATGATCTTGGTCGTCGATTCTCTGAAAGATTCCCCTCCCTACCGCGACCATTAAAATTACGATTTTTTTTTTCAATATTCCAAGTCGAAGTTGACTCTACAACTCCATAGATTGAATCCATTAAACCTCAAACGATCTGAATCATTTAAACATGAATTTTCTCACGAATTTGGGGATTTCACTCTAATTTTCCATCGTTCTCCCCAAAATTCATACCAGTTGAATCTGTAACAACGAATCTTCCTGATTCCCACCCATTACAACCCATACAAGTCCAATGTTTCAACTAGAAGCTCTGATACCAATCTATAACATACCCAACCACCTACAGGCTGGGCACACCACCTCAAAAACTCGCTTCTGAATCGATTTCGAATTTTGATAATAATTAATTTGAAATGAAGCATGAAAGAATCACATGCATTAATCAAGATCAATGCTACAACATAATATAAATAAATAGTGTGCCATGCAAAACAAAGAACCAACAAGCATGGACACAGAAATACATCTCAAAGATAATTAAATACACAACGGAAAACACATTGTACAAAAGCCACAGAGAACACTTATCTTTGCAAGTAAACATTCACCATTTTCCTACAGACCAAGGACGTTCCTCCCAACCATAGACACTACTGTTCATGTACTCTCAACATCAGGTCACCCCCGAGCCAGGGCTATGACTCGACAAGGATGTGTCCTAGGCCAAATCTAAAACACACAACAGTTGGCTAACTAGCTCTCAGGTTTCCCAACCACACAACAAGTCTAAATTTCTAGCTCTCTTTCCCCCTCAGCTTGCACAACCCAAAGAAATGAACACCTTTCTTTGCCATGCAGTCCCTCAGGCTATTCCATTTCTCTCCAGGGATCCAGTGCTACTGGTCAGGAAATCTCCATGCTGGAAAATCCAAGGATTCTCAGTTGTGGACAACTCTTTCTGAACTTCCATCAATCTCATGTACACATGCATCCATTCCCTCCTGGAATGATCAATAATCTATTACAACCATCTACCAATGGATCTCCTCCTCCATCCATTCGTTTCCATGATCCCCCCCAAGATCACACAAATTCAACAAGAGTGAAATGAGAAATTCTAAAATGAAATGATTAACCAAGAGAAACCCCCAAAAAATGTACATGCAGGGTTTATATAATTATATGAAAAAAAGAAACACATGGCCTTCCTCCTAAGAAGCTCATGTAACCCCTTTTCTCCATAAAATCAATTATGGGTAGATAAAATATAATAAAAAGGCTTAGCCCCTTAATCCCCCTCTCTCGTGGAATCACAACCCCCTATTTCTTTCGTCCTTGTTCGTCTTTCAGCCAACGATGTATTTTTTATTAATGTATACAGATGTATCACATTTCCTAGGCACTCTGTCCCCTTTTCAACTTTTCTGACTCACCATCTTAAGTCACAATTACATAATACATTATAGTTCATAAGGGTTAAAACCGGGGTGTTACAAAAAGCATTAGAAATTGCAATGAAGTTATAAGCATATCTTGTAGGAGATGGCATAGGAATGACACATGTACAGTCACAGTTGGTTGCGCGAAGGATTCGATTGTCAGAAATAACAAAAGAAAAGGAAAAACATGAACAAGTTTGGTGTATTACATGTAAGACAGAAGGCCATCGTAAATATGAATGCCCATCATTTGCGCAGTATATGGCCACAGGAGCATCGAACCCTTTGGAAGGAGGAGTTGGGTATTGTGAATTATGAAAGACATGGGGACATCATCCGATTGCTTGTCAATTATTAAAGAAGTACCAAAGTACACGCAAGAATTTGTTCTGTAATTTTTGCAAATATGTAGGACACAATGAGAAAGATTGTCATGCATTCAAATTAATGAGAGATTGCACTTCAGATGTGTAAAAAATCCAAGAAGAAAATGCCACAGGAGAAGGAGGAGTTCCACAGTACAATAGTCCGAGAGGATTTAACCAGGGTGGATGAGGAGGATTCGATAGAGGTCGAGGATGTGGAGGATTTGGTAGAGGAGGAAGAGGACCAATAATTTCTTACAACTGCAATCAACTGATACATTTAGTAAGAGACTGCATGAGTCCTTGCACGAGCATTCGACCATGCGACATAATATTGTCCTCAACTGATAGAGAAATGACAAGCAAGAGGGAACCATAATCAAAACTAGAACCAGAACATACATATGATAGCTATCGAGGAGTGCGACGACCAGCCCTGAATAACAATCGTTACACGCGGTGGAACGAGAACTAGAGTGGATGAGATGAAAAAGGGAAAGGGGATCAAGCAATGGATAAGGAAAGTAGTTGAGCCTATGCATATATTTAATCCATAGAAAGAGAAAGATACATATCAACAAGTCAGGAAGGAAATACTAGGACTAGACTGGATAGCATCAATGTCAAAGATGCCACCACTATATGATATGCCATCAGTCTATGATCGTACTATTCTGGAAAGTTCAGTCGAGAAGGTAAACACTTTGAAAGATTTTGTAAAGAGTTGTTTAGAGCTGGTGAAGGATGAAACAAATTTTAACGTATTGCATGGGGTGATCGATCATTGCACCCTAGACAAAGAAGTACCTATGACACATAGAGTTGTGAACCAAGTATTGCACAAGAAGAGGACAAACATAGAATTTAGATTGAGTGCGCATGAGAGTATGACATGGATAATGTCATATTGGAGCTAGTATCAGATGTAAATGTTCTTCCAAGACAAACGTGGGAAATGATGGGGAAAATGAAGTTAGTTTGGTCAACTGTTTAGTTGAGGTTGGAAAACCAGCATAAGATACTACCAATCGGGAAATTGGTAGTAGTAATTGTTAACCTAGATGGAGTGCACAACGTAGCCAACTTTGAGGTCATTCAGATCGTGGATAACATTCATTTGTATCCAACATTGCTTGGACTAGATTGGGCCTTTAACAACAAGACAATTATTAACTTGAAGAAGAGAGACATGATTTTTGAAGGAGGAGGCTTAAAGGTTATTGCACCCTTAGACCCCACATAAGAAAGAAGGAATGTGGAACCCACAGGAAAAGAAATTGTTATCTTGTATAATATGACCGCGTGCATGGATGATTATGCCAATTATACTACAGATGGTGCGTTTAGTTGGATAAGCATTATCTCTTGTACGTTAGATTCAAAGGAAGGACTTGAACATTGGTATCACAGGTTGCACGAAGTATCAACCAGAAGATGTGCTCTCATTACTTGCTCTTTGCATTGGATCGAAACACAGGCATATGAGGCACCTAGGTTTCATGGATCAACTAATGTAATTTCCTTTGTAAAAGAATTTGAGTTGAAGATACTCGAACATCAAATAATGTTGGCATTAGATGTTGCACTGAGAGAAACCCCGACCATATGGTGGGATACACACAAGGAAGGAATAGGGGATTGAAAACATTGTAAAAGGTTGGTACAGTTTAGATTTGGAAAAGAAGAAGTTACACACAAGTATACAGGGATGGGAAGTCTGTCAGATCATGTTGCGGAGTGTATGACAACTTGGAGACAGGTTCCAAAGTAGGAATGTATGCACATTTTCATCCATACACTTGAGACGGTTCCCAGGAACTGGTATCTAGAACAAGAAGCAGAGGGACAAGAGACTGGGAATAACTCACCTAGAATTTCAGGGTAACATTTAGTTTTGAAGCTGAGTCACCCTTGGTAGATGCAGCTTTTCAGGTAATTAGAAGTAATATTTTTATGGAAGAATATCGGATGGAAATAGCAACTACGTGTAGTGCACACAAAGAATCTGCGACAGTCCATGAACTACTGGAATGTTTCAATGTTATTGAATAAGATCAAGAGTAAGAAGGCCCTAGAAATGTTCAAGTACCAGAGACTGAAGGGGAGCACGTTGTAGAAGGTCTAGAACTTGAATTCAATGCATATGTGAAGCCATTAAGTGTGCTCAAAGTGAATATTGGCACGAAAGAGAAACCTAAGTTCATGAATATTGGTGACTATTGGAATGATGCGACTGTTGAAAAGATTGGAGACTTACTACACGAATATAAATATCTCTTTCCGATGACCTTTTTAGAGATGAAGGGGATAACTGGGAAATTAAGTGAGATGACGATCCCATTAAAACCCGACACCAAGCCAGTAAGACAACGACCTTATAGATTGAATTCAAAGTACAAGGAAAATTTGAAAGCAAAGCTTGACAGAATGATAGAAGTTGGTATCAATGAGGTTGTCGCAGAGTCTGAATGGATAAGCCCAATGTTGATTCAAGACAAGAATATAGGAGGAATCGAGATATGTGTAGATACGAGAAAGTTGAATGATACGTTTACAT
The DNA here is from genome assembly GCA_032191745.1 of Picea mariana. Lineage (NCBI taxonomy): Eukaryota > Viridiplantae > Streptophyta > Pinopsida > Pinales > Pinaceae > Picea > Picea mariana. The sequence continues at coordinate 64,179 of JASDQU011402246.1, forward strand.
GACCCTTTTCCGACACCTTTACAGATGAAGTATTAGAGAATGTAGCAGGTCAATAAGGTTATTCTTTTACGAATGGATTCTTAGGATAACAATAGATAAAAATTGCACTAGAAGACATACATAAGACAACATTTGTGACAAAATGGGAAAGCTACTAGTCCACAGTGATGTCATTTGGGTTAGATAATGCACCTACTGTATTTTCTAGAGTAGTTGTCGCATCCTTTAAGGAATTTATTCATAAGTTTCTAAAAGTATACTTAGATGATTGGACTGTGTTTAGTTTATTGAAATACCACATAGAAACTCTACAGTTGATGCTCGATAGATGTAGACAATATCATATATCATTAAATTTGAAGAAGTGTATTTTTTGTGCACCGTTTGAGATATTATTAGGTCATGTGTTATGCCAGAAAGGTTTGTTGGTTGATCTTGCAATGATAGTCTTGGTTGTTAATTTGCCACCACCTGAATCAGTGAGACAATTGAGAACAACATTGGGTCATACAGGATATTACATGAAATTTATTAAAGGCTATGCGTAGATTACAACTCCGATGGAAAAGTTATTAAAGAAAGAAGCTCATTTTAGTGGAATGAAGATTGTCAGCATGGTTTGAACTTATTGAAGAAGAAGTTAATAACTGTGCCCTTTATGGTGTTCTCAGATTGGAATAAAGAGTTTCACATTCATGTGGACGCATCGTCGATAGTACTCGATGCAGTGTTATCCTAGCCAGGAGAGGGAGAGTTAGACTATCCAATTGCCTTTGCTAGTAGGAAGTTGTCGATTGCTGAGAAGAATTACACGATGACAGAAAGGGAAGACTTGGAAATGGTTTATGCCTTGGAGAAGTTCAAACACTACTTGTTGGGGTCCCATTTCAAGATGTATATAGAGCACTCTACACTAAGGTATCTAGTGAACAAGCCAGTGTTGGGGGGGAGAATCTGCAGATGGTTATTATTGTTCCATGAGTACGATATCGAGGTCATTGTGAAGCGATGGAAATTGAATGCAGGACCAAACCATCTGTCATGAATACTGACAGGAGAAGACACAGGGAACCTACACGATATTTTACCAGGTGCACATTTTCGACACATGTTTTTTTTCGATGGTTTTCTATTCCCAGTTAAGAAATTAGGTTTGTTGACTAATCCAATTCATTAGGTTAGGGTTTTGGATGCCGTTGGATCCTATATGTATATTGTATTGTAAAAACTGTATCACTATGAATGAATATAGAATATTTTGGTTTTCCCGGTTTGGGTTTCTGGGGGAAATATATCTGTGTAATGTTTGTATTTTCCATTGTATCTTTTCAGTTCTTTTACTGAAAATTTGTTTACAGTAAATAATTGTACAAGGTTAAAATCTACAATATCTTTCCATTGAACT
>JASDQU011402247.1:0-13899 GCA_032191745.1 Picea mariana
CAGTGCGTGGCTATCTTTGAAACAAAAGACTTCCCTGGGTTGATAATTTATGTTTCACTTGGTTGTTTGAAATTAATTAAGCAATTATAGTGACCAACAGTGGCTCGCCCTTCTAGATCACTCAAACCATAGCCAAAGCTCCCTTTGGCCTCAACCTTCCTCGTGTGACTGGCTGCTATTCTGCTCTTCCCTCACTGTAAAAGATAGAGATGGTCGACGAAATTGTCGATGTTTTTATGAAAATAAGTCCTTTCAACTTCACCTCATCGCAACTGGCAAGGTGTAATTGCATCAGTAAATCAGTTTAAATGAGTGAAACTTCAGGCACGATGAGCAACGGGACAGGTCAGTCACTTTAACTCTCCAGTACGCTTGAGCTAAGGCCCATCTCGGATGAAAATCGCAAGAGAAGCGGGATAACTTTATTTCACCGAACGAATGATGTGGCTGGTAAACAAGTCACCGGGGATTCGGCAGCAACCATTTTGTGTGAAGGAACAATACAAACTTGCCACTTGGATGAAATATTTATTACAATTGCATTGGAAGGAGCGAAGGTTGTAATAAGACTTTAAAGTCTTTGGCCAATAAGATATGAGATAAATCACATTTAAAATTTAACTGAAAATATTATTTATCAAAACTTTGGTAAAACTTTGGTAAAATGGATACATATTTTATGGTCAACCATTGAGTAATAGTTAGTCAACACTAACTCAATGCTATATACCATGCCTATCAGCAGGTATAATAACAAAAGTTGAAAAGTTAGGTGGAAGTGGAGTTTATGTAAAAGAGGAGAAAATATGAAAGTGGAATAAAGAAAAAAGTAAAAGTGAAATTGGATAAAAGAAAAAGATAAAAGTGAAATTAGATTAAAGAAAAAGGGAAAAGTGAAAGTGAACTTAAAGAAAAAGGGAAAAATTGAAAAAGCACATGGTATTTGCAAACCATGGTGGTATTTAGATATGGTAAGGTAAAAAATGAATTAAATCATGATAGTCAAAATCTATTGACCCAATTGAAAACATGACTAAACGATTTAAAAGACACAATGGTTCATTGACATTGCATTAATTAAAATAGTATGATTAATATCTTATATTGAAAAGGAACATACTTATAATGAAGAGATACATTCCTATATTGAAGAGGTGCAATTGTTCAGTTATACATGACCATTGGAAGACTATATAAACACAAATTCTTGTTGAAAGAGGGTGTGTATGTGTGCTTGAAATATGAAGATCAATAATAGAGTCAGAGGCCAAGAAAGTAAATGAAGATATGCAGCAGAATCCAAAGAAGATTATGAAGATTTGAAGATTGAAGTACTTATCATAAAAAGGGAGGTTGGGTGGTGCTAGGGAAGGTTGGAGCCTACAAAGGAGGTTGTATCCTCCTTCCAGTTGAATCTAGTAAACCAAGGTGTTGCAACATTTTTTCAGTTATAGCTGAATAAACTAGGGAGTTGGTGCTTCCCTCGAGTCAGTGTTGGTAAATCTAGGGGGTTGCAACCTCCTTCTAGTTGTTGCTAGTAAAACAGGGAATTGGTGTGTCCTTTGAGCTGGAGCTCATAAAATAAATGTAATCTTATTGAAAATAAGAAGAACATTTGTGAAGTTGGATTTTCCACGTTTAAATTATGTGTACTGTACCTTTTTGTTGATCATTTGTTTTGATTCGATAAAATTAATAATTAAGTGGTTTTATATTGTTGAAAAAGGATAATATTGATTCACCCCCCCCCCAAAGTATTAAACAATATTCCAACAGTTTCAGTCCTTAGAATTTAGAAGGATAGTGGCCAGGTCAGTGGTTTCCTCTCCTCATGCATTTCTCATTGTTAAGGGAAGGAAACAGTTCACCTCCGTTGATTCATCACAACCATTTTACGTCAAGAACCTATGAATTAGCACAGAAAGTGCCAACAAATTTCACAGTTTCTCTCTGGATTATCTTTCAAGCCTTGTTGTTGTTGTTGTGGCTAGTTGTAAGAGCACACTTTGTTGTTGGAGTGGAAAAGGTGAACTTTACATATGCAATCATGTCACCCAAACCTGGATATAACTTCCAAAGAGTGTTGAAGATTCAAAGTTGGATTTCATTAGTCTAGCTTTCAAAACATACAGTGCACGTAGTACCCTCGTCATGGGAAGGAATTCTACAACATATATTAGGGGGTTTGAGATGTGCAATTTCCTCACAAAAAGAGTGATAAGAATAGGAAGGAAACATTTGGTAAGATATTTAAAGAACGACAAAGTTACAAGTTTTAATTATTGCAATTATAGAGTTGTTTCAATTCAATCTATTTCTATTCTCTCTTAGTTGAAATCTTCTGTACAAATGGCATGACATAGTTTATGATTATTTCAAAAAATTTCAACTTTATGATATTCTAGAAAATAGATCAGTCTGCATATGTGGTTATGAATTGAATGAGAGAATTCTCAACACGACTCACATGGTAAAAACCTATGAGATTTCATACAAAATACATTGGGTTAGTCAAAAATATGTTATTCCTTCAAGATTTATATAATTTTCCTGCTAGACGGATTGCTTTAGTCATTATAATTTGTCTTCTAAACAGATTGCAGAGTTTGAATTGTATTTTCAATTTCTATTTCTTGAATAATTTTATTTTCCCTAAACGAAAAAAAATCCCAAGTATGTTGAATCTTTTGGCAACTTTAATTTTAATATTTTTATATATTTTTATATTAAAATTTGTGAAGTTTCAACATCTTGTAACATTTTTTTAATTTTAATGATAGAGGATATCCATTGCAATCATGGATAACCTAGAGATCAATGAGATTTGGAAAGTTTTTCTATGGCATGAGAAGGTCATTCAAGATAACAACAGACATTCATGCTTGTATCGACCAATCTAATAGAGATGGACTAGATCATTAATATGCTTAACACCAATGTAATGGTCTTGGAAACTGAATGTAACAATTGCACAATTTGGTAGCATATTCGCAAATGGTATCACTTTCCTTGACCTCCATCAACCTGATTAGTCGGCATATATGGTGTTGGCCCTTGACCAAGTTTTGGGGAGATCCTTGGTCAAGTTGACCTATTTTAGGGACATTATAACCGTTAGACCAATGCTCTGAATGGATAGAAAGACATTTATGGACAGACAACTCGCCATCCAACCATTGGGACCGTGCCATAATGGACAAAAAAGAGTTAATGAAGGATTCATACCCATTGTTGAGTTACCTATTTATCCCATCGGGTCATGCACCGAGAACACTTTTACCAACTGAGAGTTTGAGCCCGTAGACTCAGTTGATTTTGCACAGTGATCATCGCGCTCTTGATCTCTATCCCATTACTATGTCTAAGCTACCTTTCAAACCCGAGATTGTTAACTCCGAGCGTGTATGTCGGACGAGTTGAGCGCTGCAAAGAAATTTGTAGAAGAAGTTGTGATCGGCCTCATGACTGAAAGAGTCATGTCGATGTCTACAGGTGTACAAGCATCATCGACAAGAGGACTGTCAGTCGCTCTGTCCATTGCTCGTGGAGCTGGACCATCTCGACCATCAGATGAAAAGTGAACCAAGGACAGGGATGATCTAGTGAATTCCAAATTAATCCCAACCATATTACCCACTTATATACCACCTCTGAGCGACGCAGTAAATCGAGACAGTGTGCCCAAAGATTTCAAATACACCTTGGTTATGGCATACCTCCCGAAGGGGATATGCGCAGTTCGAGCAGACCAAGATAAAATTGCAGTGTTGATGTTTAGCGACTTCAACCTCGGAGATTACAAAGTCTATAACATGCTCGCCCCACATAAGTACCTGACCAGAACTAAGGGGAAGAATTTGAAGATAATCCCCCAGTCGTGGACTAAGAACCTCGCGCAGTCCACCCTGCTGAACGTCATGAAGATTCCCCACTTCAAAAGACACCGGGAGGTGAATGCATGTGTCAAGTTGTTGTTGTCTTGTTACCATGGCGGCTATTTGTGGATAAACTATCGTATAACAGTTGAACTGATGCTGATCAATCGGATCACGAGCTTGAATATGCAAGGATCTGATCCACAAGAGTTTTACCCAAGAAAAGCCATGGATCATGCTCTAGCACAGAAGATCAAGGACACTTATGGCGATGTCGAGAAGGGCACGCAAGGATACAAGGTAGCTTCTATACAAAGTGGCGCAGTGCGCCTTTCCTGTCAGTTGATTACATGGAAGTTAGTATGAAAGAACCAAGCTACCCAAGTCACCAGTTTTGTAGTCGACCTCGCAGGGAAGTGTGTGGAAGGCCTTCAGATGAACTGGCCGAAGTATCTGGTGAACTAGTTGGAACTCGAATGCAGAGAAGCACAGGACCAAGGATATGAATTTCATTTCAGTTGGCTCTTAATCCTTATAGATTTTATTGCCTAGGAGATGTCAGAAGGTACGACCTTCCCAGACATTGAGCCATTTGAACCACTGGCCGCGAAGTTCAGTACACTATGGTACTCAAGCGATATGAATAAATAGTGGCAATCAAATGTTGTTTTTCATACCTACTACAATCAGCTAAAGATAGCCATACAGTCTGAGCCTTGGATGACTATGAACACTATGCACCATTTCATGCCTTTGATGAAGTTCAGCGTAGATCGAAATTTTATTTACATCACAGTGCACGCCAACGAACACAAGCAACATCTTCAATCCTACTATAAGCTGATGGAGGAGGACTTGGAGGAGATCACTAAGGACTGGTTGGTGGACCTCCTTATTCCAGCAGACCCTACAGAGATGTTCGACATCGACAACCAAGAAACAATGCAGGACACTCCCGAACCTAGTAGAACAAGGAAGACCAAAGAGATCCAAGAGATAGACAACGCATCTGTGAAGACTACTTCCATATCACCAGAGCAAGGAGGTGATGGCGAAGAGTTGAATGACAAAGAAGTTGAACAGAAGAAAGGAGATGAGGTTGATCCCCTAAAGAAGAGGAAAGGTTTGCCTCTGAAACCTTCCTCCCATAAAAAATCGAAGGCCACCATGACCAAGATGCAGACCGTCCTCACGTCTGATGACTTCCATTTCCTCATAGCAGCCCTGCAAGATGCTTCACTGGAAATAGTAGAGAAACAAGAAGCAAAGAAAGAAGATATGTATGATCGAATTGAGACTGAACTCTGAGGGGTACAGCAGGCCCTATAATCCAGCCGTGCAGTATCCACTGCGTCGGGAAAGCCAGAATTGGGAGATGAGCCAACTCAACTACACCGCCTAGTCGATACGGTCGAAGCTCGCCTTCGACGAGCACAAGAAGAAATTGAGCAAGCCACCCAGGCTTTGACACAAGTACAAGGAGTACTCGTAGAGCAACGCAGTGCTGCAGAACAGGAAAAGATTGCTCTCCAAGTGAAGTTTGATGAAGAAAAATCACAGCTACAACAAGAGAAGGAACAGTTTCTCACGAAGCAACTCAAAGTAAAAGAAGCATTCAACATAGCACTTCGCTCTGTGACAATCTTAGAAATCAAGGCAAAAGACCGAGTTACACAACAGGTGAACCAGCTCGCAGAAGCCATCCAGCAGCTACAACAATGCATAGTATATTTGGAGCTACGCATTGTACTTGAGACACCACAAGATGTAAGAGACCAAAGAGAAGCAACATCCCGGAGACCAAAGAGTAATGTAAGCAACTCATTGATCGCAGTGCCCAGACCTATGAACAACTCATGGAAAACCTGGAACTGAAGGCATTAGAGTCATAGCTCCAAGAGGCGAAGTATCAAGCCGGAAAGATACAGGCGCAGTTGAAGTCCCTGTCAGCTGTGGAAAGAATGAAGCACTCCCAAGAGCAATGGACCACCCAACAGCAGATCCATACTATCCAGAGCATAGTTATGGAGGTAACTCAGAAACTCCAACTTGTACAAGAAAAGGCCTAGAAATTGTTTACAGAGGTAGAAGACCAAGGAGCAGAGCTAGAGCTGGTTGTCACTACAGCTGAACAACGTCTAGAGGGACCTATTAACGATGCAGCCATCCAAGAGTTCACTGAACAGGAGATCGTAGCACAACAGCAAGTCAAAGCAGCTCGAGCCAAGCTCGATGTGTTCGAAGTAGAACTAGTCAGACCAGAGTGACGTGGGTCGAGTCACGGGTGAGTGTTGGGGGCCTGTTGGCCCTTGACCAAGTTTTGCGGAGATCCTTGGTCAAGTTGACCTATTTTGGGACTTTGATAGCCTGTCAAAGATGGAGCGCAATATGAAGCAGAGATTGCGGGATCTCGACCCATTTTTGGGTGCTTTTTAGGATTTGTGAATATGTAATGGGTATGGGATGTCGGCCCATGGGTTTACCCATGTTTAGGCCTATTTTTGTAAAGTATAAATAAGTAGCTAGGTGACATAAGTAGAGAGGCCGAAAATCTAAGTGCTAAGTGCAAGTATGGTTTGTAGATGTTCTATGCATATTGTGAGAAACTTGTAGAGCTAAGTGCAAGTGGTTGTAACAAACTGTGAAAGGCTTTGTGCTAGACCTAGCTCGGGGAAGGAAGATCTGGCGAGGTGCGCGCAGACCTCCTGTCCTACGCGGAGTAGGGTTTTTGTGGCTCTGTGCATGTAGATGACTGATTGAAGCTAATAAATAAGAAGAATTGGTGAACGTAGCCCAAGGGTGTGGGTGAACCACATAAATGTTGTGTTATTCTGCTTTGTGCGATGTGTTTGTGCATTTATGTGTTATTTGCTAAGTTCTTGATATAGATAGATAGATACATATGTTTATGCTTTGTGCTTATGATGAATCTGGATGTTAGATATGATATAGGTGAATGTGCTTGGTGCTTGAATCTGCCATATCTAATCCATTTATTTATGCTAAGTGCTTAGATACATTAGATCTGGGTGAATGCCACGATGCTCTATTTTATCTGCAAAGTAGATATTGGTTAAATAATAACGAACTGACAGTGCTAAGTGCTCTATTAAGTATTATAATCACAGATCTATGTCCCAGCTAAGGTTGCAGACACCTGAGTCCATCAACCACCCTTGCCTCTACCTTGGGTGAGACTTCATATGCTTCGCAGGTGTTGTTGAAAGGGTCAGTAGTTAGGGTTTTTTTGGTGTGTTGTTGTAGCGTTGAACCCTGGGTCTACCCCTGTGCCAACAAATGGTTCCGTTACCGGGACCTGAAATTGTGATTGTTGGGAACTGAGGAAGAAGAAGCTTTGTGTAAAGATCCGACCTAAAATTTGGAAAGCTTTGTGTGTAGATCTGTTTCTCTAGTGCGCAGTACTCTACTTAGTTTGACAAGCTCTGTGCTAAGGAAAATAAGTCTGATCTGAAGAAAAGAGGTGAGATCTCAAAGATTTTTGCTCTAAGAAAGGCAAAAGTGAGACTTTTTTTATTAAAAGAGGCAAGATCTGAAAGCTTTGTGCTTTGATAAAGGTAAGAATATTGAAAAGTTCTAGATCTGAAAGCTTTGTGCTCTGTAGAAGTAAGATAAGTGGAAATTTTTGTTTCAATAGTATGAATCTAGGTATGTTTGATAGATTCTATCCTAGATTGAAAACTAGGGTATTAATAGATGAAAGAAGATTTTATATGAGTAGATTTGATAAGAATAGTGAAAAATATGTTATAACTATGCACAGAAAGAATGTTTGGACTAATAAGTGTATGTAGGACCCTAGAAAGAAATGTTTGCAAGTTAGCTACCATGCTCCTAGCACGCAGTGCAGGAAAGACTGGGGATCTTTTAAAATAAAGAGAGGATTAACCCTTTGTTACAGTTGCAGAAAACCGGGAGATCTTGCTAAGGAATGCCCTGGGAGAAGACCCAGTTGTCTTTGTTGCAAATTTATGGACCATGAAGTATTGGATTGTCCTAGAATGATTGATAAACTTGAAGAAATGAACATGAGACAAGAAAACCCTAAGGCAAATCCAGAAACTAAGATTATGACAGAATCCCAAAAAGAATCAGAGACAGTATTGCTACATATGAAAGAAACCCTGAATGACCACCGACATGTCAGATTATCAGAGATCTTCAAAGAAAAAGAATGCCATGAAGCAAGAATAGGAGACTTCGGCATTGACTATGTTATAGATGAGGAAACACAGGTGAATATCATGATAGAGAGAGAACTTGGGAAGCTATAGGGAGGCCTGCTATGATTCCTTCATTAGGAGGAATAGGACTATTCAAAGGAAAGCTGATAAACCTATGTGGAAAGCTCACTCAGATACCTATGAATGCCAATGGAACTTCGACAAAGGAAGATTTTGAGATTATTTAATTTATTGAGAACAGTGCCCCATTTACCATGCTACTAGGAAAACCTTGGATTGAAAGAAATCATACCAGAAGGCAAGAAGAAGAAGAAGTTTTAGAGTAGAAGAAGCAAGAGTTAAAAGAATTCATGACTTAAACGATCGCACACTTGATTGAAGAACAGAAGAACAAATCGAAGCTATTTAACACCAGAGACCCGGATGTCGAACTTGCAAGAACACTAGAAGACCCACAGAAGATTGAAGTACCTATTCTAGATAAAGAAGAAGGATCACCCTCGAATCTTAGGAAAGAATCTCAATAGCGCGAAGTAACTATGCCACAAGAAGATAAGAATCAAAACAGAAAAAGGAATACATAGACGAATCTCACTGGGAAAAAGGCTAGAAAGCTAAGTAAGAAGAGAGATAAGATCGACAAGTTGCAAAAGGTTCTAGAAGGAACCTCGCAGAAGGAAAAGTTGCAAAATTGGAGCTTCACCGGGATATCAAAACAACGACACATGGGGACATTATAGCCGTTAGAGCTTAGTGCGAAGCAATATAGCCGTTGGTGACATTATAACCGTTAGACCAATGCTTCGAAAGGGTAGAAAGACATTTATGGACAGACAACTCGCCATCCAACCATTGGGACCGCACCATAATGGACAGAATAGAGTTAATGAAGGCTTCATACCCATTGCAAGCGACCCGTTGTCGAGTTACCTATTTATCCAATCGCGCCATGCACCGAGAACACTTTTTCCAACTGAGAGTTTGAGCCCGCAGACTAAGTTGATTTTGCACAGTGATCATTATGCTCTTGCTCTCTATCCCATTACTCTGTCTAAGCTACCTTCTGAACCCGAGATTGTTAACTCCGAGCGTGTATGTCGGACGAGTTGAGCACTGCAGAGAAATATGTTGAAGAATTTTTGATCGACCTCATGACTGAAAGAGTCATGTCAATGTCTATAGGTGTACAAGCATCATTGACAAGAGGACTGCCAGCCTCTCTGTCCACTGATCGCGGAGCCGAACCATCCCGACCATCAGATGAAAAGCGAAACCAAGCACAGGGATGATCTAGCGAATGTCAAATTGATCCTGACCATATTACCTGCCTATATACCACCTCTGAGCAACGCAATAAATCGAGACAGTGTGCCCAGATATTTCAAATACACCTTGGTTACGGTGTACCTCCCGAAGGGGATACACGCAATTCGAGCAGACCAAGATAAAATTGCAGCGTTGAAGTTTAGCAACTTCAACCTTAGAGATCACAAAGTCTATAACATGCTCTCCCCACATAAGTACATGACTAGAACCAAGGGGAAGAATTCGAAGATAATCCCCTAGTCGTGGACTATGAACCTAGCGCAGTCCACCCTATTGAACGTCATGAAGATTCCCCACTTCGGAAGACACCAGGAGGTGAATGCATGTGTCAAGTTGTTGTTGTCTTGTTACCATGGCGGCTATTTGTGGCTAAACCTTCGTATAACAGTTGATCTGATGTTGATCAATCAGATCACGGGCTTGAGTATGAAAGGACTTGATCCACAAGATTTTTACCCAGGAAAAGCCATGGATCACACTCTAGCACATAAGATCAAGGACACTTATGGCGATGTCGAGAAGGGCACGCGAGGCTACAAGGTAGCTTCTATCCAGAGTGGCACAGTGCACCTTGCCTGTCAGTTGATTACAGGGAAGTTAGTATGAAAGAATTGACCTACCCAAGTCACCGGTTTTGTAGTCGACCTCGTAGGGAAGTGCACGGAAGGCCTTCAGATGAAATGGGCGAAGTACCTGGTGAACCAGTTGGAACTCGACTGCAAAGAAGCAAAGGACCAAGGATATGAATTTCATTTCAAATGGCTCTTAATCCTTATATCTTTTATTGCCTGCAAGATGCCAGAAGGTACGACCTTCCCAGACATCGAGCCATTTGAACCACTGGCCATGAAGTTCAGTACACTATGGTACTTAAGCGATATGAATAAACAATGGCAGTCAAATGTTGTTTTTCATACCTAATACAATTAGCTGAAGATAGCCATACAGTTCGAGCCTCGCATGACTCCAAACACTTTGCATCGATTCAGGCCTTTGATGAAGTTCAGCGCAGATCATAATTTTATTTACATCACAGCGTGCACCGACGAACACAAGCAACAACTTCAATCCTACTATTAGCTGACGGAGGAGGACTTGGGGGAGATCACTAAGGACTGGTCGGCAGACCTCCTTATTCCAGCAGACCCTGTAGAGATATATGACATCGACAGCCCAGAAACAGCGCAGGACACATCCGGACCTAGCAAAACAAAGAAGACCAAAGAGGTCCAAGAGATAGACAGCGCATCCATGAAGATTGCTTCCATATCCCCAGAGCAAGTAGGTGATGGCGAATAATTGAATGACAAAGAAGTTGAACAGAAGCAAGGAGACGAGGTTGATCAGTTGAAGAAGAGGAAAGGTTCGCCTCTAAAACCTTCCTTATGGAAGAAATCGAAGGCCACCATGACCAAGATGCAGACCATCCTCACCTCCAATGACTTCGACTTCCTTATAGCAGCCTTGTAAGATGCTTCGCTAGAAATAACAGAGAAACAAGAAGCAAAGAAAGAAGAGATGTGTGATCGAATTGAGACTAAACTCTGAGGGGTACAACAAGCCCTACAGTCCAGCCACGTAGTCTCCACTGTGCCGGGAAAGCCAGAATTGGGAGATGAGCCAACTCAACTCCACCACCTAGCCAATACGGTTGAAGCTAGCCTTCGACGAGCACAGGAAGAAACAGAGCAAGCCACCCAGGCTTTGACACAAGTACAAGGAGTACTTGTAGAGCAACGTAGTGCCACAGAACAAGAAAAGCTTGCTCTCCAAGTGAAGTTTGATGAAGAAAAAGCATAGCTATAGCAAGATAAGGAACAATTGCTCATGGAGCAACTTGAAGTAAAAGAAGCGGTCAACATAGCACTTCGCTCAGTGACAGTCTTATAAATCAAGGCAGAAAACCGAGTTACATAGCAGGTGAACCAGCTCGCAGAAGCCATCGAGAAGCTACAACAACGCATAGCAAATTTGGAGCTATGCACTGTACCTGAGACCCCACAAGATGTACGAGACCAAAAAGAAGCAACCGCCTGGAGCGCAGTTGAAAGGCTAAAGGCTCTTACCCTGGAATGTAAGAAACTCACTGATCGAAATGCCCAGACCTATGAACAACTCACGAAGAACCCGAAACTGAAGGCACTAGAGTCACAGCTCCAAGAGGTGAAGTATCAAGCCAAAAAGATACAGGCGCAGCTGAAGTCCCTGTCAGCTATGGAAAGAATGAAGCACTCCCAAGAGCAGTGGACCACCCAGCAGTAGATCCATACTATCCAGAGCAGAGTTATGGAGGTAACTCAGAAACTCCAACCTGTACAAGAAAAGGCCTATCAATTGTTTACAGAGGTAGAAGTCCAAGGATCAGAGCTAGAGCAGGTTGTCACTACAGTTGAACAATGTCTAGAGGGACCTATTAACGATGCATGCATCCAAGAGTTCGTTGAACAGGAGGTCGTAGCACAATAGCAAGTAGAAGTAACTCGAGGCGTTCGAAGCAAAACTAGTCAGACCAGAGTGACTCGGGACGAGTCACAGGTGAGTGTTGGAGGCCTGTTGGCCCTTGACCAAGTTTTGGGGAGATCCTTGGTCATGTTGACCTATTTTGGGACTTCTACAGCCTGTCGAAGATGGAGCGCAAGACAAAGCAGAGATCACGGGATCTCGGCCCCTTTTTGGGATTTGGGAATATGTAATGGGTATGGGATGTCGGCCCATGGGTTTACCCGTGTTTAGGCCTATTTTTGTAAAGTATAAATAAGTAGCTAGGTGACATAAGTAGAGAGGCTGAAAAGCTAAGTGTTAAGTGCAAGTATAGTTTGTAGATGCTCTGTGCATATTGTGAGAAACTTGTAAAGCTAAGTGCAAGTGGTTGTAACAGACTATAAAAGGCTTTGTGCTAGACCTAGCTCGGGGAAGGAGGATCTGGCGAGGTGAGCGCAGACCTCCTGTCCTACGCGGAGTAGGTTTTTTGTGGCTCTGTGCATGTAGATGACTGATTGAAGCTAATAAAGAAGAAGAGTTGGTGGACGTAGCCCTAGGGTGGGGGTGAACCACGTAAATACTGTGTTATTTTGTTTTGTGCGATGTGTTTGTGCATTTATGTGTTATTTGCTAAGTGCTTGATATAGATAGATAGATAGATCTGTTTATGCTTTGTGCTTTGTGCTTATGATGAATCTGGATGTTAGATCTGATATAGGTGAATGTGCTTAGTGCTTGAATCTGCCAGATATGATCCATTTATTTATGCTAAGTGCTTAGATATATTAGATCTGGGTGAATGTCGCGATGCTCTGTTTTATCTGCGAAGTAGATATTGGTTAAATAATAACGAACTGACTATGCTAAGTGCTCTATTAAGTATTATAATCACATATCTGTGTCCCAACTAAGGTTGCAGACACCTGAGTCCTACAACCACCCCTGCCTCTACCTCAGGTTAGACTTCATCTGCTTCGTAGGTGTTGTCGAAAGGGCCGGTAGTGAAGGTTTTGTTGGTGCGTTGTTGTAGCGTTGAACCCTGGGTCTGCCCCTATGCCAACATATGGTATGAATTGCATGAGAGAATTCTCAACACGACTCGTAGCACGATTCGATTCACATGGTAAAAACCTTCGAGATTTCATATAAAATACATTGGGCTAGTCTAAAATATGTTATACCTCCAAGATTTAAACGGATTGCAAAATTTGAATTGTATTTTCAATTTATGTTTATTGAATAACTTTATTTTTCTAATTTTATTTTAGTCTTCCTAAACTTAAAAATAAAAATCCTATTATGTTAAATATTTTAACAACTTTAATTCTTATTTTAATATTTCTTTATATTATAATTTGTGAAGGATCATCACCTTGTACTAGTTTTTTTTTTTTTTAATTTGAATTGCAGAATTTATCTATTGCAATCATGGGTAACCCAAAGATCAAGGAGATTTGGAAAGTTTTGCCTAGGCACATGTGGTTATTCAAGCTTATAGCAGGGAACTCAAGTTTTTCTCATCCAAACTGACAATTGATACACTCATCGCCAATGTAATTTCCTGGAAAGTGGAATCTAATAGGTTGCACACTTTGGTAGCATCTTCACAAATGTTAGAAATTTCTTTGGCCTCCAACAACCCGGGTTGTGGTAATTCTTTGTTGCATGGCATGAAGGAGGATGTTACAGTTAGCCAAAAGAGGGTCTGAATGGTAATTGAGGAACAAAGTCTTCCTCACTCTGAAGGGAGACTTCTGAGACAAGAAGCACATAGTACTCTCCATCCTTAATGTCATGAATGCTCTTTAAAATTACATGTTTTTTTGGGACAGCTTGTTGAATAGATTACCTGTGAAATTCTGAAAATCTAGTTTGGAAACTTTGTTAGAGGATTATATATTTAGAAAATAATATAGTTCAAGATACTCTTTTTTGAATTTTGATGTATGTAGATGTTGTGGCTAAGGCTTTTTTTAGTATTCAAAAATGCTATTAAAAAAAAAAAAAAAAAAAGG
>JASDQU011402247.1:46597-62781 GCA_032191745.1 Picea mariana
TAATCATATCTCCTCTCCCCTAGGAAATGTCCTCGGGGTCTTTCCTACGAATCCCGGGCGATGCGGAAATGTCGATCTTGCACCCCCAGTCAAGTTCATATGTTCTTCCACGTAACGCGCACTTTCCACTGCCTCTGCTACTGAAGACGGCTTCCACATCCTCACCATAGCATACGATGAAGATGCCATTAGTGTATGGATGTAGAATCAATGTGACCATGGCAAGATAAAACATGTTTTTCTAGATGTTGAGACTAAAGATAAATGATGAGTGTTGGGTGTAGTTATCTAGAGGTTTCAACTATGCAATGCAATTGGAATTTTCTCTTCCTCATCTCTCGATTGAGGTGCTTTTATTTTTTAGTGGATCTTTAACAACACATTAATAATCCCCTAGGCTGTAAACACACCATTGCTTGAAATCATAAAAGAACTGGTTAGATACCAACGTTGAAATAACACAACGTATAACACAGGTTTGTATAGAATGATGAGAATGACAAAAACCAGATCCAACATATAATGTCGAAATGATGTGCATTACATAAATAATAATAATAATAATGTAGGTTTTTAGTGTAAAAACAAACCTCATTGGTATATATCTCTTTATAACATTGACCTGACCACCATGAAAAACAAAAAGAAATAGACATGATAATAACTCAATTTATAATGTAGGTTCTTGTGGATTGCTCAAAATGACAAAAGAAAACTCCAACACATATCTTGCTACAATGTTGGCATGACGTGCATTATATGCATTATATAAAAAGAAAAATATATGCAGGTTTTCAATTAAAAAACAAATGAAGCATGAATATATCACTCTATAATTGACGATCATGACATGAATTGCACCAAAAAAAAAAAATGTGAGTTTTCATTTAGAAGAAAAACATCATTTGTATGTGATTATGGTTTTTGGGTTAAAAGAAAATTTGTTTGCATCTCAAAAATTATTTAGACAAGCCCAAACTCGGGTGGAATTGAATGAGATTTGAAATATTTCAAGGTTTTCCTTTAAAAACAGAACCTAGCTGACATATATCCTGCTACAATGTTGGCATGACTACCCTGACATGCATTAAACAAAAAGAAAACATCTGTAGACGAGGATACTTACTTGAAATATTGCAAGAAATGCATGGGTTGTGCATTCCCTAGACTCTTTAGATTTATGTTGACATCATACATGACATCATTTTCGAGATCAACTGCATAGAGTAAGTCATTAATCTATGACCCATATCCACTAGTGTTAGTCACAACTAACAAATTTCTCATGATTTTGAATAATCCACTTAGCATTCATTGCATTGAGTGATGCTCACAGATTAATAACTTACTCTATGCAGTTGATCTCGAAAATGATATCTCATATGTTGCACTGCAGAAGCCCCTTGATCGTACGTGACCTTAGGTTTTTTCTTTGACATAGTAGAAAGCTTCTTTTTATAGTCTAGACAACTCAATTCTCTTGTTTTGAAGTCATCAAGACGCTTAAATGATGATACCAATGCTTTCAACCTGAATGTGCATGTGTTGATATAACTTCCATTCAAGTCCATGAAATCAAAGGAATTGTCCGATAGTTATTGTGACATCATCTCAACGATTGTTTTGGATGTTAACTCAGATGGTCATTGTGACATTAGTATTATACTCTGAATCCACTTGCTAGATCTGAGTTTGGTTATGTTCTTTTCTATCTAGTTGTGTCTCACAACCTCTATCTAGATCACCATCACCAAGCCGTGTGTTACTTTTGTTAGGATCATTGAACTTGGATCCTCTACTACTCACTTCGTTCCTCCACCTCTTTGAAAATTTAAGATTGTGAGTCCATCATGTATACAATCATGCATGTTTTTTTTTGTAAATAAAGAGAAACTATATATTACCTTCAATATCAGTCATTACATTGCATATATGCTGCCACCTGTTCTGCCACAGCGGGGAAACCATAACAGGTTGCCTACTAAAAGTTTTTAGTTATATTACGTGTAGCATTATAAACAAAACAACTGCCATACACTGGAAGCCATAACCAACTACCATACATCTAGAGGTAGATTAACTGCCATTCTTCAGAAAATTAACAAAACCAGAAAGAAAACAAAAAACTAGAGGAACTAGGCAATGTGTGAACCTAACCATCCATGAATGCTATAGGTTGGGACGAACTTTTGACCACATGTTGGGAAACACTTCTTGTCTGGAGCATCTGACATGGCATCAAACAAGAGGTCCATTCACTGGCCAAGAATCCGCTAATTATGCAACTGGTCATCGAGCGTCCGCTTCATGTCGAAGATAATCTGAAGATGTTCTTCCGAGAGTTGGTGTGGAGTGAGCAGAGGTTGCTCAAGATCCATTTCCGCGTCCATGGTCTTTGGAGGAGCTTCTTCCAAGGTTACGTTGTTGAAATTATTTCGTTCATCCTGCCAACTAGGGGAAATTTCTTCCTCCACTATGAAACCGCCTATGCCATCACCTTGAACCTGTGAATCGACTTTGGAAGGAACGGTTTGAGGATGGAAATCAAGTGGAGGAGTTTCCTCCTCAGGTAGAGGAGTTTCCTCCTCAATTGGGCAACTACCAGAGTCCAACATGGGATTAGAGGTGGGTGGCGGGGATTGTTGAGGCGATTCCAAGCAATTCTGGCCAGAGCTGGGAGAGTTGATGGTCATTAGAGCGAGCTGCGAGGGGAAAAGCCTGTTGCGCCTAAAAAGGGAGCTGTAATACAACGGTCCCCTTTTGGACTTTCCCCTCTCCCTTGGCATGGCGGAGGAATTTTGGAAAACACTGTAATGGGTGACTAGCGGAGCAGCAGAGGCAGTTGGCCAGAGGTGAAAGAGCATGAAAGAACCAGAGAGTAGAAGAGTTTGCAGAAAAATGAGAATGGGAGAGCGTGTTGGGGCTCTTACCTTGATATTGCCCTGCGAATTGATGGAGAGAGTTGCCATGAAAGCAGAGGTGACAACTTCCCTAGGGCCGGTACCTAATCTTGTACGCCCAACTTGGTTCGTGCAGGGGGCCATTAAGCCTTACGAAGTTTCCCAGCGCACGACCATTACTCCAGGCTGAGAGTGAGTCCTTCAAACAAAGTGGGAGGGGGGCTGGCGACGGGGGTTAATAACACCCTTTGCTGCCAGATGCCACCTGTCTCCTGCTAGAGGCCATCTGTCACCCCATTCAAAATACAATCATGCATGGTAATTTGGTAAAGTAGATAATTATCACCGATTTTGCTTTGCATTCTACTAATTCATTTAAATGAATCCACCATTATATGGCAACGATCATAGTGTTTATCAATAATTATATATTTGATCATCGATACCGTTTGAATATAATATCTAACCTTTACATGGTTTGTCTATGATTTAGTCAGGTCAACTTGGACACACATTCGAGTATTATAAACTAATATTTCTATTCATATGTTAGTGTTTGACATATAGGAATATGTATAATGCATGGTGTAATGTTGATATATATAATTTGAATATTATAAATTAGAGAAAACTCTTCTTATAAGCAATTGAAGGACATCAATTCTTTGGAAAAATTATATAAAATTTAGTTTTTATGTTTTTTTAGTTAAGAAATTAGGGGCACTACAATCGTGGCTCCATTATCATTGGCTTACCAACTTACTTAACCTTTTAGCAGAATGTAGACGTCAACGTTCACACATGGTCATATGACTTTGTAGAAATTAACCTCTTATATTTGGAGATTATTTTTTTAAGTATACTAGAGATAGTCATCTTATGACCCAATCTCCATTAGTTATTTTTTCTCCCTTGACAATGAGTGAAGCATCACTTGAAACATTGGGAAAATAAAAATATTCGCACAATGACATCTAGAAGCATATATATATCCTAACATGCTATGGAAATTTTAATTCTCAACTATTTTATAGGTCCCCAAACATTACGATTATCACCATCATCAATAAAAACCACGAATAAAAAACAGCCAAATAAATACAAAAAAACCACGAATAAAATACAGCCCAATAAATGCAAAAACCCACGAAAACATCTCATTATCCTTATCATCAATTTCTTAAATAAAAAACAAAAAATGGACAAAATAAAACCCAAAAATCGACCAAACGGCGAAAGAAAAGGGCATTACGTCAGCCATCAAGCTGTGAACACTCCCTAGCTTCAAGGAGAGAAGCGAGGTAAAGAAAAGTTGCATAAGGGGGCCATCTAGAAACGGCCACGTGTCCGTTAGCGACCGGCTGGGAACCGGCCGCGTTGTTGTAGCCCAGGAGCTTCAAAGTACAAAGGGCCAGAGAGTGCTCTTATCTAACGAGAGGAAGCAGTGCTGAAAAAAGTGAGGGGCAATGGCATCGAGATTACTTTTCTGTTTAATGGTCCTGGTGGCCATGGCTGCCACTCCTCAGGTTGGTTTCTGCGATTTTCTATCTCTTTTGAGGAATTTTTTATACTATCTCTAGGTTATTTTGAATTCCCTGTTTCTTTTGTGAAAACAAAAACGATGTAAATGGCTTTAGATTTTGTCGCTTGTGGAGAGGAGTTTCACTTCCGGGGTGGTGATAAGAACTGGTGCGATGTTTGCGATTTCATGGTTTTATCGGGCATTTCTTTGTTGATTTATGCGTAAAGTTTCGTTGCAGGTGACGTGCGTGCCTTCAAATTTTGGTTCTTATTATCAAGATTTGATCTTGGCTGCCGTGTTAGTAAATCTGACCTGATGATCGAGATTTCATGTGTTTTTTGCCCTTACCTCTGTTTTGCTTTGAATTCTTCTAAGGAAATTTATGCTATTTTAGGTTATTTCGAATTCCCTGTTTCTGCTGGTCATTTTGAGTCTACTTTTGGATTTCTTTTTTGACATAATTGGCTTGAGATTTTGCTTATTGTTAAGAAGAGTTTTAATTTCCGGGGTTGCCATAAGAAATGGCGTGATGTTTGTGATTTCATGGTTTTATAGTGCTTTTCTTTGTGGATTATGCGTAACTTTTTGTCTCAGGCCTGCATTAAAATTTCGGTTCTTGTTATCAGGATTTGATCTTTATGGTCTTGCTATTAAATTTGACTTGATATTTGACATTTCATGTTCTTTCTGCCCTTATTTGCTTTGAGGATTTCTTTCACAACGGAAGATGTTTGACGCCTCAGTGTTTATTTTCGTGTCTTGCGTACAATCTTTACGCTCATTTTAGCTGGCTTGATCACAGTATCTGTGATTTGTTTACATTTGGGATTATTATTTGAGTTTTTTTCTATACTACAAATTGATTTTCTTTTTAACAACTTTCTTTCCAAAAATGTGATTTTCTTAGAAAGTCGCTTGCTCAATTTTGTGCCATATTTTAATTTACAAAGATTTAAGTGGGTATTTTATGAAAGTTCGCAAATTTAGGCTTGGTTTTAGGTCATCATTGATCAACATTTTTCCTTGAGTTATTTACTTAGATTTGCATTTTACATTCTGTCTCAGACGAAGATAACATTTCCTTACAAATTTAGTGGAAACTTCAAAATATTTCGCACAACTTAGGTTCTGTTCTAGGTCTTCAACAGCATTCTGTCTCTATATTTCGAAAATTGGGGGATCATTGTTGCCCGTGTCTATGAAAATATGAAGCAAATCTTGCATCGGCTCACGCCTCGATTCGGTAGTGGTATATTTGCGTTAAACATTTTCAACAGGTGAATTTGATTAGTTTTCGCGATTTTAACGCGTCAAACGTCAAATTTTCAGCTGTTATTCTACATATCTGAGGATTTTCAGTGATTGTGTCCCATTGCCTGGACTCTTCCAATTAACTCTCCTTTTCTAACTTTGTTTCTTCATGACTGAAACCTTAAACCTTGCTCTGTGGATTGGGTGTCTCATCTCATTCTATCAACCTTATAAATTTGGTAACATATTATCGTGATAAATCTACTTGTATAGAACTTATTTTCGTGGTTTTCATGCACAATTATATGAAAGTTTCATAAGTTAAAGCTTGTTACGCAAACTTGCATTTTAATTACCTGGCCGAGGAAGTCGTGATTGAAATTGGCAACACCCTGGACAGGTTCATTGTCTAAGAAAATAAGTTTTAAGAATACCAAATCTATACATGTGCTATGATCTGCGTTGAATTGGATCTAAGCAAAAGTTTACCAAAACATCTAAGCTGGAAATGGAATATTTTTACAGGTCCAAGCATCTGGACTATGTGAATAGAACCTTCAGACGTAGGACATGTCAAGAGACAGGGCATTTCATGGCGGCCATCCTTAACCCGATTGTAGATTTGGGTCATCCGAGGGCCACAAAGTCAACGGTTGACTTTGTGGCTTGACACTCCGATGACGCCGAATCTACAATCGGGTTAAGCTCAGGATTGATCAACAGCACCATTAGTTGCCGAATCTACAATTGGGTTAAGCTCAGGATCTCATGGCTGATTGGTCAACAGCACCATTAGTGGTAGACCACTGGCTCAAGATTTAGCTAGAGTAGGATTTTAAGAGCTCAAACGAAAAGGGTTTCATTCATGAAGATAAACGCTTTGAATCCAGCCTGAGTTTATTGAGGCGCCCTAAAACCCAGTTGAAAACAAAGGGAGAACGGAAGAGTCTAAGAACTTGGAGGATTCTGCTGCATAAGAATTCTTCAAAACTGGCAGAGAAAAAGTCCTGTTCCTGAAGTGCAGGAATCGAAGATTAACCATACCCAGCCTCTTCCGATCGAAACTTATGTAAGAGCATACACTATCGGCCACATGGCAGGCCTGTAAACTGAAACTGATTGCAAACTTTTAGGGGCACTTGGTTTGCCCTGAATCTGAATTAATTATAGGCTTAGTTTAGAGAATTAGTGACTTGTTTGTCAAGTCATATAGGGACAGCTGTAGAACTCATTTTTTCTGTTTTATAAATAAAGTTCAGTAATTGTTAATATTGAAAATTGTTTTTCTGGAAATTTATGGTAATGACCAGAAGGGGAAAGAAGGAATTTTGAGGAGCAGAGTTCATAGAGATATGCTTTGTTTGCTTATCACTGCCCAGATTTCTTTTAATAGCCAGTGGTTTGATAATGTATTTTAGGATTTCATTGTAGTAAGCTTCAACTTGAACAACAAATTGTGTATTTGCATGTTTTGGGTGGGCTCCAGCAGAGAAACAGAACTGCCTGTCAATTTCTGTCTTTAATTCCTCTGGTGTGTTGATTCCTGTGCAGTATTGATCATTTTTTGGGGCAGATTTACAGAATTGATTTTATAAGATACCATTGCCAACAGAGGGGGGGCAGAGCAGCCCTGGAACTGATCACTTTTGCAGATATATAGAGCTGATTAAGGAAGGAAAGTTGTCTAATAGGGAGTAAAGTCAGAGCAGCTCTGCATCGCAAACCTGGATGCAGACAAAAAGCTCAGACTTCTCCGGAGGAATGCGAACTTTTGGCAGAGATGTTAAGTATGGCCTCTATGGGCAGAGGAAAAGAGAACAAGAAGAAGACGAGAAAAAAACTGAAAGTAATCTGAAAAGTATGGCAGCATAACGAACAGTGAAGCCAAAAGCAGTTCAAAGGAGAATGGATAATTCTTCAACTGCCTTGGTCGTTATTTCAATGGTTTTCTCGGAATGGAGAAACGCAAATACAAAAGACAACTTTAATGTTCCACGTTAATCCTATTCTTCTTTGCCAAGGAATCGTCTACACATAATTATATTTAGCGATATCTCATCCAAAAATTATAACCAGTTTAAAACGATACAATTCAGGATAATCTAAATGAGCTCATAGGTTTAGCGTAATTCTTTCAAGCAAAAAATTAAATAAAGATGGAATTTCTTCAGAATTAAACGAACAACAAAGAGAAGCTGTCTATGAAGAAACACCATGAATGTGTGTCATTACTGGCCCCGGTTGTGTCAAAACTAAAACACTGGTTAGACGGATTATTTATCTACTAGTTCGCAAAAAAGGACAGAACTTGTCAAGCTCTAGCTCTTATTACTGTTCTTATCATGGATCTTGCAGGTTCTAAATTTTGTATGTAGGCGAACTCTGTTCTTCTAGTTCTTGTATATCTTTTTTGCTCTTTCAATTAATACAATTTTATTTTAACAGAAAAAAAAGTGAATTTAGCTATCCATTTTCGGAACGTGGTAAACTCGCATAACTGAAACGTTATGTTGTACTAGTTAACTGAAACGTTCTTTTAGTGTTTTCTCATTCATGCATTTGATGCTTTTTTATCCTGGTCTGCCCTGGTTGATATGAAAACTGTTTCATTATATGAAGACCTTAGCGTCAATCCATATTATAAAGTTATAWTGTACTAGTTTTAGGAACGTGGTAAACTCGGATATGRCAAGTTGAAAAAAGTATTAAAATAATTAAAAAGTTAAATTATATAAATTGTATATATATTTACTATATAATTTAAATAAATTTATTTWTTATTATTACATTTTTAATAAATAAAATAATAAAAAAAACTTAAAATTTATAAAATATATAAATTTGTATATATGTAATTTAAAATAAAAATATATAATGTATATCATGCAATATCTAATTTAGAAATAGTTTAAGTTTAGATCATTCATACATAATTTAAGATTATGGCATATTACAAATACAACTTTATCTCATTCAGWACACTTCATTTAACAAATACACTATGTCCGATGAACAGGTATTCCATTGCTTCGGTAAGAATCTGCATTTAAAATAATTTCGGCGACCATTTCAACCAATACACAGCACACAATTCAAAGAATTCATAGCACCTTCAACATACATTCGAGGGCATTCATTGAAAGGAGAGTACGCAGATGCAAAGCACATTAGAATAAAACCTAAGAACAATCGACAATAAATCGTGACTCCGCTGCTCTCATAGACAAGTAAGCGCTAACATTACCATAATTTCCTCTTATTAATGTTGGACAAACCTTATGCGAATTTAATTTTTCAGCGATGATGACTTGGGTAGGGTGGAAAAATAGGAAACGGTCCAAATTTCCACTTGTTTGGGGGCCACGAATCTAGGGCGCTCCCTCCCTGCCTGTGGAGGGACGTGGGGAAGCCTTCAGAAATGCAAAGTAAACTGCTGCGGAGCTCCCATTTTCATGGGTTCGAAGTTTTCAAAACCCTTTCACACT
This sequence comes from Picea mariana, assembly GCA_032191745.1. Lineage (NCBI taxonomy): Eukaryota > Viridiplantae > Streptophyta > Pinopsida > Pinales > Pinaceae > Picea > Picea mariana. The sequence continues at coordinate 55,756 of JASDQU011402247.1, forward strand.
TCCAGAGTCGTTCCCGAGTTCTCTGAAACGCCCAAATATCAGGAATTCCAGTCAGTCTGGGACGTTTTGTACCCGTCCCAAGCTCCTAGACAAAACGTCAGGAACTATTATAGGAGATGTATAAGCTCCTAGAAATGCCAAAACATCAGGAACTATTCTAGGAGATGGTTTCTTTGGAGACATCCGATAAAATTGCAACGATAAGAGAAGATTAGCAGAGCCCCCTGCGCAAGATCAGCTGTGAAATTGAGGATTATATGTTGCAGGGGACAGTGAAGAAGGTTCAGAAATTTTTGAAAGACATGCAAGGGTGATAGATCTGCTTCTTTTTGTTGTATGAAAATAGTATATTCTTTTTGTTGTATGAAAATAGTATAGTAAAACAGAGGAGTTTATCCAGGTAAGGAATAAATATCTTAGGTCTTTTTTAGCATTTTTGTGATCATAACTTTTTGTAGCTCTGTTTTAAAAGTGGCTTTGGAATCATTGTTTCAGAAGACTGATATTGTATAAGATTTTTTTATATTTTACTAATATAAGAGTTTTTTCTTATTGAGAAAAGAGAGTGGAGATGTAGAGTGGTTCCATACAATTAAATTATATGTAATTTTTTATTTTAGTATCAATTTAATATTTTTTGGTAATTATTATTATCATGTTTTTACAATGTAATTGTTGGTGAAATTGTAATTTTTCATTACTTAAATTGCATTTTTAATACTTAAATATTGTTGGTGAAATTACAATTTTTCATTACTTAAGTTTTAAATTACATTTTTAATACTCAAATATAATCAGCTCCCTGAAAAAAAAAATCTTTTTTACATTTAAAATGTACAATCTCAATAACTTGTTACGCGGAAAGGAGTACACCTATTGACAATGGGCACATTTAATATGTTTTTAGTGTTTAATCAGTTTTGTATGGACAAGATTAAATATTGCTGGAATATTCTTAGTCGTCCCAATAAATCAATGGTTGTGATTTCAACCACTAACTTCCTCACTATTCTAAAGACATCCGTTTACATATTTATTTTTTTACTTTTACTTAATCATATTTGAAATTTACTATGATAACCAGTTAATTGCCACCTCTGAGTGATTAACGTTTCATTTTCTAGAGAGCCCAAGTTCACGGGCCACTATTTTTACTACCACTATTATTTACTGGACGGGATTTTCCTGCCTGGAATTTTTACCGCATAAATTATTTAATGCCCAAGGTTCTACAGTTATTTAATGCCCAGGGCTCATTTGGGCGTTCACCAGCCACGAATGACTTGTGGCTGTGCTAGTATCTACAATTTCAACAATTCTTTTAAATTGGTTACCAAATTTTAAACAAAATTATTCCAAAAAACATTAATAGAAAAAAAATAAAAATTTAAGCTACTGTTTTCTCTCTCTTCTCATCCTGTAAACTTATTATTATTTGATGAACCCAGATTCCCTTCTGTGTTCCATGTTTATAGTCTTTGTGCTTTTTAAGTTTCCTACCTTAAATAAAAAGTACTCTTTGTGCTTTTTATGTTTTCTGCCTTAAATAAAAAAAATGGGAAACTATTTTTTTACAAAATTCTATTTCTCGTTTATTTGTACCAGACATGTTTTAACTTTTTCCCAAACAGGGCTGCAATTTGAATTTATAGGGAAACTTTTTTTTTTCCAAAATTCTTTTCTGCATTTATTTGTACTAGACATGTTTTAACTTTTTTTTTCCAAACAGTAGACTTTGGCTGCAATTTGATTTTATCTTTAATACTCCGAGAGGCCCAAGCGTATGTAGAAACCTTTGTCATCAGATTCTTGTTTTTTGCAGTTTTGCATTTTTTTAATATTCGAAGAGGGGTTTTTATTGCCTTTTAATTTACAAGCTTTAAGCATAACACTCGTGCTTATATACTGATTATAGAAATCTGGGGTCACAACATATCTGTAATTTCTAGTGGTAAAACTGGTGAAGCAAGTGTGTTTTGAATAATGCAGGCATCTCTGGTGGAGTCCTTTCCTGCACAGAGCCAAGACAGAATCCTCAAGGTATCTTATTTCATCAATTCCATCAAGAACATTGCCCTGTTGTTTAGATATCACGATATGAAGGAAACATTTACTAAACCTGTTTTACTTGCAGGAACCCATAGTAGAAGAAATTAACAGGCATCCAAAGGCTGGATGGAAGGCTGGCATGAATTCTCGCTTTTCCAATCACACAGTAAGTGCGTTAGTACCAGGTGGTCTGCAAACTTATTTATAACCCCAGGAAAAAATAGGGAGAACTTTTATTGACTGTTAATTGCTGTGTTTCTAAAGGTAGGACAATTTAAGCGTCTCCTTGGAGTACTTCCCACGCCCAGGAACTTATTAGAAAATGTTCCAGTCAGAACTTATCCGAAGGGTTTGAACTTGCCAAAGCAATTCGATGCACGGAAAGCTTGGCCGCAGTGTACTTCTGTTCGAACCATCCTAGGTCAGTACCCTTTGTTGTAATCTCTTCAGCAGATTTCCAATGTGCGTCTTAGTAAATAGTTATTGCTATGCCTTCATGTTATGCTTTAAATTTATCATAAATAGAGATGATTTGGGATTCTAACTTGTTTTTTCCATATATTTGTGGAATGTGCTAATGTCGGCGATTGGTGTGATGTTGTTCCTGATGAGAGCAGATCAGGTAAATGCAGCCTATTTGCTTCTAGTTTTGTGCATAGTAATTCTTTGTTATAATCATCATTTTGAAATCCATCGTGTATAATAAAGTGGTGTTATAGATCGTGTATAATTAAGTGGTGTTATCTGGGACAGGGGCACTGTGGTTCTTGCTGGGCATTTGGTGCAGTGGAAGCACTTTCTGATAGGTTTTGCATTCACTATAAAGTGGTAGGCCTCCATAAACATCAAACATGTTTTTGGCTATGTTATCTTTTATTGATTTCTGGCCGTGTATCCAGCTCGGTAGTTATTCTGATTTCTTTTTTCTTGTTATGCCATTTCAGAACGTTACTCTTTCCGAAAATGACCTGGTGGCATGTTGTGGATTCCGGTGTGGGGACGGCTGCGATGGTGGCTATCCATTATCTGCATGGCAATACTTCATCAGTACTGGTGTTGTAACTGCCGAGGTATAAGGAGCCCCTTTATCATTAACTATAGCATTAATCAGAGGCCATTAGGGTATTCCAGGTGTATTGTTCAGTGAAGCAGCATATCACCAGCTTGTTATGAATTGTATGTTTCACTGAGTTTAGAGTAGGCGAGTGACAAATAATTTTGTTTTAATTTGTAGTGCGACCCCTACTTTGATGAAGCTGGTTGCCAACATCCAGGCTGCGAGCCTTTATATCCAACTCCTCAGTGTGTGAAGCAATGTAAAGATGAAAACCAGAACTGGGGCAATTCCAAACGCTTTAGCGCAACTGCTTACAGAATTAGCTCCAAACCATATGATATCATGGCGGAGGTCTATACAAAAGGTCCGGTGGAGGTTGATTTCCTTGTTTACGAGGTGAGAAATTAGCTTTTCACAAGTCGTTTACTGATGTGTGTGTGCTCTAATCTTTTGTTTATGTTGTATGTATTTAAGAAGAGGTACACCCTCCCAAATTCTGATTTGCAAGGTAAAAGATATAGGATCATATCTGGTTAGATAAGGATTGATCAGGACTTTACCAGGTTGATCAAGACCAGGGTTGWCTTGAGCACAGTGAATGTTGGCGTTGATGTTTTCCAACGTTTCCAAGCCTGTGTGAGCTTTAAGCTTACATAGGCTCTCAACTAAAACAGTTATTCTTACCTATTTGTTGGCTCTTTTCATGTATTTTTTTCTGATTAATTCAGAKTCATAGATTATTCTCTGTTAGTATGAGGATCATTCACGATTAAGGATCATGATCAGGGTTGRTCCCGGATCTGCACATGGTATTATAGCGTAGGACATAGAGCTTTYTCCATCGCTTTTTTTTTTTGTTTTCATTGGTGGTGAGGCAGGGCATCTTGTCCTGGCCGTCACTGCCACCGCTGCTTGCGTGGTCGAATTGTTGCTGCCATTGGCGGCCGCCTCCTCTTTGTTGATTGCGTGGAGTTTGGGATTTTGACCGAAAATTTTCTTTCATTAGCGCTTCTTGCCTTCTGCTTCATATTTCAGATTGCTGGCCTTAGATCCAATATTGCTGGCCTATTCAGATCCATTAGTCGGCACCCTCGGATTGCTCAGATTTGCTAGCTGTTGTTTGTTAGGGTTTGTAAGACGCTGGTTCTCTTTACAACCTACGATTTTCCAAGGCAAATGCTCTAGTGGATTCCGTCGTCTAAGCGCAAATATTCGATTGACTACAAAATTTTGCAGAGAACATTAATGATCAGCATTCTATTTGCTTCGTAGTGGCTAGGGTGCAACTGGTCGTTTATGTAGCGGTTGATTTTCCAGCGGTGTTTGCACTACCAATCGTGTAGAGGCAGAGACACTACATGCGATGGATGAGGTGTCAAATTCGTAAGGAAATCGGATTTCTTAGTTTATGTCGTTAAAGATGTTCCAAGGGCCCCTATGGAGTCAACATTTTCATGCGGTATTTGAAATCCATGAGAAATTATCTTGGGCTTTTCATTCTGAAAGGCTTCAATGGCGGAGGAGCTTTAAGTCTTTGTTGTTTGGAGAGTCCAGCTTCGGTCACCGGTTCCAATCTTGGTCGGAGCATTTTTTTTTTGAGAGAGATCGTTTCAATAGAGATGCAACACATTATTTGTGCCATTGCCACAACGATATTGGTTAGAGGATCGAGTCATAGGACGTTAGACATAATGCTTATATTAGCATTAGTGTTGTGTATTAAGTTTGAGATTGTTGGAGGTTGTTAGGATGTTAGACATAATGTTTATATTAGTATTAATGTTGTGTATTAAGTTTGGACATAATGTTTATATTAGTATTAATGTTGTGTATTAAGTTTGGGATTGTTGGAGATTGTTGAGAGATTTTTTCAATTTTTTTTCTAAAATTAAAATAAATTGAATCTGACAACACTTGGTTAATATAATGTAAAAATGTAATAGAATAATACTAATATTGTTTTGTGTGTAATTCGTATACAATGTCTGCTCATCCAAAGTTTAATATGATATCAGAGCCTGGTCTTAAATCCCTCACGGGATGGCCAGGAAGATAAGGAGAGACGTGAGGCTCAGTCCTTGTACATAGATAACGTAGGAGAGTAGGGTGTGTTGAGTTTTGTGTGTGTTTTATTCTTTTTTGCATAGAGAGACTTCGCTGCATGGATTGGAGGAGTATCTATCTGTCAGATTATTGCTGGTGGAGATCTCTGTTGGATTCAAGGTGCAGATCCATGAATCAAAGGTTATCGTGAAGAAATCCCATCCGAATACATCCTATTCGCTAGATAACGTAGGAGAGTAGGGTTTGTTGAGTTTTCTGTGTGTTTTTATTTTTTTGCACAGAGAGACTTCGCTGCATGGATCTGTCAGATTATAATTGCTGGTGGAGAATCTCTGTTGGATTCAAGGTGCAGATCCATGAATCAAAGGTTATCGTGAAGAAATCCCATCCGAATACATCCTATTCGCCAGATGTAAACCCGCCATCAACAAAAATATAATAGAACATTATTTTCTATTTGCCAGATAAGAAAGACGTCAAGCCGTGACTATTTTTACAGGGTCGCGTATCAATTAGAGGAGCATACAGATCCGTGGATGCCCGTTCATATTCTGATCGCAGAGATCCTTAGACCATGGGCATGGTAAACTGTAGACTGGTGGAAGCATTGAGATGGCATCTGCAGATCGATTCAACAAGGAATGGACCGTCACCGTCGATGCAATCTGAAAGGAGAGTTGTCGATCTGTTCATTACAAAGGATCGAGATTTAAGATTTATTATCTTCAGGACCATATGTTGATCATGATCGTGACATTCCTGTTGTTTCAGCTTACTGGAGAGAACGAAATCCTCTTAAAGGGGGTGAGATTTATTCCGGGACAAGAGAATTAATGGAATAGGTGGAGATGCAGATTCTGCTACAGAACCAGTATTGTTTGTTGATGGGCTTTCTTAGGAAGATTCGCCACAAATAGTCATCGCTTACCTTTCTACTTACATATATATCTATTTCTACTTACATATATATCTATTTATGTGTGGTGTGCAAGTAACTGTGGTGAAGGAAGAAGGATTCTTGTCTCTTGATATAAACTGATAGTTCCGGTTTCAAGAACAAAGGTTCTTATGTTTGTTAAGAAGTCTTTTTGTATGATTGAATTTTGAAGACATTCTGTATCCAGACTGTCTTTCTAGAAACCGACGATAGCCGAAAGTAAAATATCTGATAGATGGAGGTATGTTCATAGGATGCTTCATTACTTGACAACTTTTTTCATGGAAGCTCAGTTGAGCCAAGTTTGTCAATATTGTCTATTGTACAAGTTCATCAAAGATGATCAGAAGCGTTTGTACTTTAAATGTGTCTAGTGGGAAGCTCGAAGTTGAGGTGAAGAAAGAGTGGAAACCCTGAGATTGCAGAGTGGTTTTAAGTGCTAATGAAGACCAGTGAGATAATGATAAATATTGTAATTTGTGATTGTAAGTTTTTGAATGTAAGCATTAAAGGGGGGTGTTAGACATAATGCTTACATTAGTATTGTGTACTAAGTTTGGGATTGGTTTGAGATTGTTGGAGGCAGTTTAGAGATTCTCTCAACCTCTCTCTCTAAGATTAGAATAAGTTGGATCTGAAAACACTTATTTAAATATGATGTAAAAGTGTAATAGAGTAATACGAATATCATTTTGTGTGTAATTCGTGTACAATATCTCTGCTCATCCAAAGTTTAATGAATAATTCATGTGAAAGGTCATCAAGAAGATTAATTTTGCGAAAGAGGAGGAGATTATCCTTAGGCCAACCCTTGAATTGAATGAAGTGGAATTTCTTGAGTTCTGCCTTGGTTGAGTAGCGATTGGGTTCTGCATTGAAGAATTCCGAGGCAAGTTATTGCAGTGCGGGAAATTGCCCT
>JASDQU011402247.1:78033-88114 GCA_032191745.1 Picea mariana
GGTATTCGAAGATGATCTTGAAATCGAAAAATTTCTCCAATCTGTTGATGAATTTTCTACGTTGCACATTGATCAGGATCCTGACCTTGAAGGTGACCCTTACCCTGAGGTGTTTTTAAATGAAATTGCTAATCACCAGATTATTCAGCTGCCTAGCAATCACATTCCGAGGGGAATAGTCCCTTTAGAAAGATTGTTTGGGAATGATGTGGCATCAAAGGGTAGGGTTTCAGATGAAGATGTCAACACAACTGAGTGCAATGTTGGCACACAGGAGGAGCCTAAGTTTGTCAAGTTGTCAAGAAGTTTGACCAGAGAACAGAGGGCCGAATATACCGAGTTATTAAGAGAATTTGTTGATGTGTTTGCATAGACCTATGAAGACCTGAAGACATATGACACATCCGTCATTGAACACAAGATCCCACTGAAGGAAGAGGCTAGGCCATTTAGGCAGAAGCTAAGACAGATAAATCCCATGTTGCTGCCTGACATGGAAAAAGAAGTGAAGAAGTTGTTAGATGCCCAAATCATTGTCTCCTTGAGATATTCTAAATGGGTGGCCAATTTGGTCCCGGTAAGGAAGAAAAGTGGCGAAATTAGGCTTTGCGTCGACTTCAGGAATCTGAATAGAAGATCAAGAAAGGACAATTACCCCCTACCTAATATGGAACACATATTGTAGAGGGTAACTGGTGCATCCAGGATATCCATGATTGATGGATTTTCTGGCTATAATCAGATATCGGTCATGCCTGAGGACAGGAAAAAGACAACCTTCACCACTCCTTGGGGCACATTCATGTATGCCAAAATGCCGTTCGGACTAATGAATGCAGGAGAAACATTTCAGCAAGCCATGGACATAGCCTTCATCACAGAGAGAGATTAGTTTGTGGTGATCTATCCGGATGACATCACAATCTTCTCCAGGTCTGATAAAGAGCACTGCTATCACTTAAGGAAATTTTTCTCGAAATGCCGAAGGTTTGGTCTTTCCCTAAATCCCAAGAAATCTTTGTTTGCTATGATGGAGGGAAAGCTGTTAGGCCATATAGTATCAACAAAAGGAGTGAGAATTGATCCCATCAGATTAGAGGCAATTCAGACCCTATCACTTCCCAGGTCTAAAAAGGAAGTCCAGGCCTTTTTAGGAAGGATTAACTTTCTGAGGAGGTTCGTCTCAAATTTTGCTGAACTGGTGAAACACATCACAACCATGCTTAAAAAGGGAAATGAAGTGAAGTGGACCACTGAACCTAGGGAATCTTTTGTCCAAATAAAAAGGGCATTAACTGAGGCACTTGTGCTGATTAGTCCTGACTATTCCAAAGACTTCCTAGTTTTTTCTTTTGCTTCTTTTGATATAGTAGCAGCGGTCTTATTGCAGAAAAATGAGGAAAGGTGAGAGCAACCCATTGCCTTCTTCAGTAAAGCATTAAGAGATGCAGAAATCAGGTACAAAATCATGGAGAAATAAGCCTATGCCTTGGTGAAAGCTCTCAAAGCTTTCAGAGTCTATGTCTTGCACTCAAGAGTGACCGCATACATTCCTTCGGCCTCTGTGAAGGACATCCTTGTATAGCCCGACATAGATGGGAGAAGAGGTAAATGGATTGCTAAGATCCTTGAGTTTGACCTCAAAATAAAACCCACCAAGTTGGTTAAGGGGTAGGGTTTGGCCAAGCTACTAGCTGAATCCAATTGCATAGCCTTCGGGGTTGGTCTGATCAATACTTGCTCAGGAACTCAGCAAGCTGAGTTTCCCAGCCAAAGCTCTCAGGGTGGCTTCCCACTAACATAATGCGCCTGGTATCGAGACATTTTGTACTTTCTGCAGGAGTTGAAGCCCCCTGATGGAATGGGTAAAAGTAAAGCAAGATCTTTAAAGCTCAAGGCAGTCACATATATCCTCATTGACCAAGTCTTGTACTGGAGATACCCTCTAGGGGTGTTGCTGAGGTGTTTGAACCCACAGGAATCCCAGAAGGTTATATTTGAATTCCATAGCGGCCTTTGTGGAGGACATTATTTTTGGAAGACCACAACTCACAAAATTCTTAGAGTTGGGTACTATTGGCCCACCTTATTCACCGATGTCTGTAGAGAAGTCAGAGCTTGCATCAAATGTCAAAGGTTCTCAGGAAAGCAGCAGCTTAGACCACTGCCACTGAAGCGTGTAGTAGCTTCAGCACCTTTTCAACAGTGGGGGCTGGACTTCATCGGGGAAATACATCCTCCCTCAAGTGGCCAACACAGATGGATCCTGACTGCAACGGACTATTTCACCAAGTGGATAGAAGTTGCCCCCACCAGGAATGCATCACACAAAGTAATTATCAGCTTCCTGGAGGATATCGTAGCCAAATTTTACTGTCCCAGCAGGATTTTCACTGATAACGCTGCTTCATTCAAATCTGAGCCTCTAATTAAGTTCTGTGAGTAGTTCGAGATCTCGCTAATTCACTCCACCCCCTATTATCCTCAAGGAAATGGACTGGAAGAATCCTCCAATAAAAGCCTAATCAAGCTCATTAAAAGATTATTGGAAGACAATAAGAGGGCTTGGGATTCAAAGCTCAAATTCGCTCTATGGGCCGATCGAGTGACAACAAAGAAGTCCCTGGGCACCTCACCTTTTCAACTGGTTTACGGAATAGAGGCGGTTTTTCCCACTCAACTCGCCTTACCTGTAGTGAAGTTCTTTCAAGATTATGAAGGAGAGCCGAATCATAAGGTCAGAAGGATTCATCAGATGGTGGAAGTACAACAGATTAGGGAACAGGTGATGGACACAACTCATAGTCATCAGCAGAAGGTCAAACGGGCCTTTGACAGGAAGGTCAAGGAAGAAGGGGTTTGAGATCGAGGATTTGGTGTTTAAGTGGGATGCACCTAGACAGGATAAGGGAAAACACAACAAGTTTGACGCCCTATGGATCGGGCCCTTCAAAATCTCTGAGGTTTTCTCAAATAACATGTACATGTTGCAGGATTTGGAGGGTGAGGAGGTTTTTAACAGCCCAGTAAATGGACATTTTCTGAAGAAATGTTTTGTTTGAGCCTTAGACGGCTCCTTTATTTGTAAATATTGTCCTTTTGGTTCTTTGTTTATTTTTATTTTTATTTTTCGGCTTAGTAAATGACTCCATAGCCCAATAGCAAGGCACTGAAGCTGCAAATGAGTTCTTATATCATCACAGGGATGACTCTATCCCCCATGGAGCCTAATGTTAACATTAATTCTTGTTAAGAGGGGTGGGTTATTTTCTCTCCTTTGAACCCGTAGCCCGAGATGCGAAGAATTAGGCCTAAAAATCCAATAAAGGCATTTTGTCCAAGGATGCGGCCATGAGTACATCGTGCAGTGCATAAAATCTCAATTTCGGGCTTAAAATGTTAGCAGACGCACGACCCAGTGTCCGGCGGTGAGGATCGATCGACGGAGCAAATTGTCGGTCGACGAATATTTGCGGCCGATGGAATTATGCCATGTTTAGCACAGGAATCGGGCCCGCAATCTCGCCAAAATGATCCAGGCCATCCATCCCAGAGGACCATGTGGCGCACGATTGGGCTCTCTCGCAGCTTCGCCCATCGCGACCTTGAAGCACTTTTTCTCTGCAGCTAGGATCCCCGAAACGCGAAGTGTCGAAGGCGTCCAGGATTCGGGCCCACAGTATTGCCGAAGAAGTTCAGGGCCGTCTGATCAAGGAGGGACATGTGGCGTATGATTGGGCTCTATCGCAGCTTCGCCCATCGCGACCTTGAAGAACTTTTTCTCTGTAGCTGGGATCCCCGAAATGCGAAGTGCCGAAGGCATCCAGGATTCGGGCCCACAGTGTCTCCGAAGAAGTTCAAGGCCGTCTGATCAAGGAGGGACATGTGGCGCACGATTGGGCTCTATCGCAGCGTCGCCCATCGCAACCTTGACGCACTTTTTCTCTGCAGCTGGGATCCTCGAAACGTGAAGTGTCGAAGGCATCCAGGATTCGGGCCCACAGTATCGCCGAAGAAGTTCAGGGCCGTTCAATCAAGGAGGGACATGTGGCGCACAATTGGGATCTATTGCCACTTTTCCTATCATGACTTTGAAGAGAAAGGATCAGCTCCCTCCCAGCCGCAAAACGCGAAGTGCCAAAGGTGCCTCTGGGTGCGGGCCCACAGTCATAGTACTGGGTCGTATGGAAAAGGGACAAAGTAGATAAAGGGATGTGGAGACAATGTGTTCAAGGAAAAGTGATAGTGGCCGTCAGTTTTAAAGCTGATCCAACCGTTGATCCTGGAAGGCTGTTTCGCGAGATTAGGAACCAGGAAATTTGAAGGCAGGGGAAGTAGAAACCCCCGAAAGATGAAATGCCAAAGCGCCCTTGGAGAGAGGTGCCAAGTCATGGCCCTGGGTTACATTGAGGGCGGTGCCAGAAGAAAGGGAGGCTAGCCTCCGAGCCTTAGAGAGCAGGCACTTGGTTTTCTCCTGAGGGTATCGTCTCGGCCACTCCCTGGAGGATCAGTTAATGAAGATCGAGCAGGTAGGTGAAACCTCAGCTCGATCCATAAATGGAGAGTATGGGAGGCCTAGAGCAATTAGTCCGTGGTACCCTTGTGTGCAGGTCCCCCCCCTGCAAGAGCCATGCTGAGTTAAGGTGGCGTCTAAAGAAGGATTTCTTTCCAGGTTTGACTGAAAAGACGCCACACCTTGGAGGTTCAAGCACACCTCTGTTGGGAAAATTTTTCTAAGTATATATACTCAGTTTTTCTATTTTTGTAATCATCAATGGTAGAGCAAAGCTCCCAATTATAAAGTTTTAATAGATGCTCTAGTGCTCTAATTTTGTATCTGTATGTGAGATTTCTTGTTTTATAACAGAAAACTTTCTTATCCCATCTAGTTTCATCTGATATTGAGAGAGTTCATGATCGACGGATTCACGTGGATTACTGTGACTGTGTTAAGATAAAGGATTTATTGTAACACCATTACATTCTCCAGTGTTGCCTACATTTGAGCGTAAGAAGTTCTCACGTTCAAGTTTTTCTTCTACAGGTTGTCAGAAGCTCGATGCCTACAACAACCCTCAACTGTTCCTCACAGAAGTCTTCCTCCTATTCACCCTTACTACAACTCACTGTCTGAAGTTTAACTAAGACCTCACCTACCTGTACATGTCCAGCCTAGTTTCGGAGTTAGAATGATATTGTTTCGAGTTTTCTTCCACTTGATCACCCTCTATAAACAAATCGTGACATAAACTAATGGGCGTCGGGCTCTGCTCCTGCTGCAATCTAGAAGTGAATCCAACGTTGACATACTACATCGAATATCCAGCCAACAGGTAGGTAAAGGTAGGTAGTCTGCTTTCACATTTGCATATCGGTTGTTTCACTTAGTATATATACATCTATATATGCTAGGGTGGCATTATCGCCCCATTTTTGTTACTGATGCCTCTATCGAGTTTGAGCAGGTCTGCAGGTTATGCAAGAGATGCTGAGGTTCTCATGCGCTCTACGGTGAGCACATGTCCCTGAGTTGGAGCCATATGTTATCCCTGAATTTTAGGGATAACCAGTAGATCATGTCTCGAGGCCCACGGGTCCTAGACATGGAGTACCGAGAGCATGATTGACCTGAGCATGGCCTTGGAGGGCCCATCCTTTTCTTCTTTCATCAGATTTGTCTTGTCAGCAGCAACAACATCCATCACCATCGGCTTGGTCTTGTATCAGAGAAGGCTCTTGCTCCATGAGGTAATTGGTCCAGGTATCATGGTATGTGTCACTTTTGATCATTATANAATAGCAACAACATCCATCACCATCGGCTTGGTCTTGTATCAGAGAAGGCTCTTGCTCCATGAGGTAATTGGTCCAGGTATCATGGTATGTGTCACTTTTGATCATTATAACCTTTTAAATGTATGCATCTAACTCCTTTTATTTCTAACGACTACTTGGATTTTACATTGGCCCACTTGACCATGCTTGGGGAGATTGATTGGGTGCCCTAGCAATCCTGTACCCATAGGTTTTGGTTTGCCACTGGGGGATTTCTGAAGAGACATCGTCTGCTCCCATCATACCACCACTCTTCCATCTTGTCTCCCACTCATCTGTCCCTTCCCCTTGTCCGGGCATTAGGATGATCTGTTTGTGGGGTTGCACCTTATCTCGTGGGAAGAAGGGGCTAAAGGCCTAGAAGGTAAAAGCAGTTGGTAAAAGATAAAATCCTAAAAATGAAACCTCGATATGCTTCGCCCAAGGATCCCCGAGAAGGCAATAAAAATCCTCTCAGCAAGAAATAAGAGGGACCCGAAAAAAATAACAAACAAGACCTAATGAAGAGGATATGGGGTCTCATCATGAGCCAACCTATTAGGTTCATGGGTACCTAACAGTATGACATTGCCATCATCTAGTTACCACGCCAGGGCAGTGACCTTTGGTTGCATGGCCAAGGGAAAGGGGGTCTCATCACGAGCCAACCTTATCATATCTGTGAAAGTACTTGTGGGTAACATTGTCAGCTCTGGTCACCACGCCAAGGTAGTGTCCTCTAGTTATCCCTTGAATAAAAAGAAAAGGAAGAAGAAAAAGCAAAAAAAGAAAAGAATAAAGGCAAGAAAGGGCTTGGAAAAAATTGCATCCATGACAGGTACAACTCGCCTTCTACAAAGGCACCCACAGGTAATATCATGCATCCCTGGCTCTCACTCTACCCGTATCTTTGGACATCCCTTAAACCACTTCACCTCGTTTACATGGAAAACCCCTTGGAAACTTTCCTTTCCTTATGGATGCTAGCCCAATAGGGTATCTTGTCCTTTTTCTCGACCTTGTATTGTAGGTTTTTGTAAATTCTTTGAGCTATTGAATGATATATCAGGGTTTTTATGCATATGTTTGATAATATTAATGATGAAATGTGATTAACATTGCTATGATCCCTATGACTAATGAGTCCATGGAGGGCGTAGTTTTTGATGTGCAGGACCATGCCCGACGAACAGGTACCACTTGGACTGGTACACATGGGGAGATGATTAGTTCGGACCTCCATGGGGCTGAATAGCCCATCAGAGGGTTGCTGAGACCCTGTTAGAGGGGGAGAGACATGACAGTGTTTGACCAAGGTTTTTCACCAAAGAAGAAGAGGACATTCCATCAGGGACACTTTGGATGAGCCAGGCCTAGGGGGATTGACCCACTTACAGTGGAACGTTGGCCCCAGATGACCCAGGACATCACCAGGAGGCTTGTGATGTCATCATGAGCATATGGCAGATGGAAAGGGTTGTTGGCACGTGTGGCAGTTTTGAAGAGACCAAGGAGGGCTAACGTTTGGCTTCTGGATGCTGCACTGGCCCCGAAAAGGCCTGATGTCTCCCTCAAGAGGGCTTGATGTCTCACTTTTTTCTCATTTAGGGTTTTAAAAGAACATTTAATATAAAAACAATATGATTTTGGTTTAAATCCTTGTCGGCTAATTTTTATGACCTAAGATTAATTAAAGGTCACTGATACAGTATATATTGAGGTGTTTTATCCTCATTTTGACAATAACAGAACACTCACTCATTAGTGAGATCTGATTTTTTGCGCCCTACTTGGGTATTTCTTGTCTTTGAGTGAGGCGCACTTTTTGAAGGAAGGATTTTCTTGGCATTTTTGGCATTTCTCTTGAAGGAAGGTTTACAACTAGGGTTTGCAATGCTATTTCATCATGATATGTAAGTGTTTTTTCTGCAAAAGTTCTTAATTGAATGGTTGTAGTCTTATATTCTTTCATTTCTTATAAATTTTGCTGATTTTAAAACCCTAGGGGACAAACACACAAGTAGGTCATTGTCTCATGTCCCCTAAAAGAGAAATTTTCTGCCATTAAAGAAGGAAGGAAGAGCCTAGCCATTGCTACACTCTCATTGCTTCTTCCCCTGTGCTAGCCGTCCCTTTAAAAGTCAAGAAGGAGGAGACGTCCCAGGCCTAGGTTATCTACACCTAGGGCCATCCTGCTTCTAGGGTTTGGTGATAGGGCCTTGCCTTTGTAACACTCTCCCTCACCACACTCTCGTGTCTTGATTTATCTTTTATGCTAGCCATTTTTCCAAGTTAAATGTAAGGAAGGAGGAAGGAGCACAAGGCCTTGCTTAAGCAACACCGGAGTGAGCCTCTTTCCCCTAGGGTTTTGCTTCCTGGGCCCTGCCATTGCAGCACTTCAGAACCCTTCGCTCTAGTCCTTAACCTTTTCCCTTCAACCTTTGCATCCTCTCTTAATTAGACTCCATTTACCCTTAGGCACTGACCTCAGGTCTCCAACATTGAAGTTATAGTGGTCAAACAAACTTTCAAACTCTTATAAATTGAAACCCTAACTAACTACTAACCCTAAAAAGGATGATGTCATCCTTGGTTATTCCATCTTGACGCAACAAGTTTTCTTCATAAGCATTTAGGTGATGGTTTAAGGGAATTTATTGAATAAAGGATTGATTTGACACATTGATTGCTACATCATTTGGACATTTATTGGTGAATTAATATTATTTCATTTTGCTGTATTAATGAACATTGATTTCATCAATATCTATTTGTCATAATTGCTTATGTATTGATATCAGATAGTTATATGAAGTACTAACCCGTTGAAATCATAGGTTTCATGTATTAGTCTTCTGTTGCTTTGTTCCGAGCAGGTGTTCTCATTTGGGCCTACACTTCATTATTGGCGGTTTAGCCAGACTATATACTCTTGGTGGTGACCTGTGAATAGGGAATTTCACTTTGACCTTTATACCTTATCCTCTTCAAAACTCCAGGTCACCGGGGATGTCTCCCCTGGGCCTAACCTCCCTGAATAGAAAAAACCTCCCCATTGTGGTGACATTGGGTGGGGTAGGTTCCTGTTACGCCAGTTTGGCCTCTATCTTTTAGCCTTTTGACCTAGCTACAAACTGTGCGTTAACACAGCCTTATGGTTGTAGCAAACAATTGCTACAACAAAAAAATATAACTACAAAAAATAACAAGTAAACCGTCAAAATTATAGCTATTGATCAGTAGAACAATAATCTAGTTTCACAAACAATTTTCAATGGTAGATTAGAGATCAATGAGTGAAAGAAAAAGTTTTCTGCAGCCCTAATGGCTATAGCATTGATTTATAACAGAAAAAAGAAATCCCTGGCTAAGCAAGATGCCCTAGAGGCTTAAGCAAACTTGTAACATGAAGAATCACTTCCAACTTAGACAATTGCAGAATCTGAAAATTTCACGAATACCAATGCAATGATTTTATTTCTCCAATGCAAGTAGATGAGTGCCTAGTCTATTGGGTTATGAAATCTTGGGTTCAAGAGTTAGACTTACTACTTCTCTAGGGGTGTAATCTCTTTTACTCCCTAGAGCAAGTAAATCCAACAAGGTAAATCTAGGAGGGTGTGAGCCCTTTTACTCCTCCTAGAAACCTTGACAATAACTTATCCAATAAAAATTATGCTAGATCTTGGTGGAGGGTGTATTCCCTTATACTCCTCCAATCGTTTAAACAAGAATAACTATGAAACAAGAAGAAATTACTAACAAGATGCAAGAAAATTCCTTACCATTTCCAATAGATAGCATGCAAAACTCTTATCTACCAAGAACATTCCACCACAATTGAAAAGCTAAGCCTCCAAGAGATAACACATCACTTCTTCCATCAATAGACAGGTCACAAGCATCCATACGATAAACTCAAAAGAGAGATAGAGCATATGCCAAATAAGGGTGCAAATTTCATCCAAGCATGTAATTCTCAAGTGTTATGACGTGTTCAAATGAAATGAAATGACCTTTATTTATACAAGGTCATCCTAAAAACGTTTGTCCACTTTAGTTAGGGTAAAACACAATTTAGGGAGGCCGACCTCCTCTAATTGCCACTTTACAAGATAATAATTCAAATTCAAAAAAAATAAAATCCCTAATGATGACGTCATGCCCTTTAGAGGTGACGTTTTGACATTTTGAGAAAGTCATTGAGCTGATGAGGGAGACATTTGGCCTCCAAAGGACATGTGCCATCTTGCTAAGCATTCTAGTC
>JASDQU011402247.1:129570-148818 GCA_032191745.1 Picea mariana
ACTACATTGTGAAATCAGCCAACCGAAAGTAGTGCAATGCCAAAATGACCAAGGAGGATAGGAAACCATCCATAGAATGGAAAGAAGGATACTTCACGGGCTGGAGAAGAAAGGACCTAGGGTACGACAAGTGGGACGCAACCCTCATAGACAACAAGGAATCCCACACAGGAAAAAGAGGCGCGCAACAAAAGGAAGTATGACACAGAAGTGTTAGAATATAATGGATGTGCTCATTTTACCATCAAAAATATCACTATTGTCACCCAACCATAGGCCAAAGCCACCCTCCGAGCACCTTAACCTTGACAAATAATCACTCCAGAAGCAAACCCTAGGCTAGATAGCCAAACAAAGGGTAGCACACCTTTCCCCAAAGATAGCACATCAAACAAGAGTTGATCAGATAGTCCAAACCCTAACCAAGAGATAGTCCAAGCCAAAGCGTAATCTCCTAGCTGCAGCAGCTGCAACGACAACTCTCCTCCAAACCTGCACACAAAATGGGAAACTATAGTGTACACAAGTGCTTCTCTGCAGTTTTGAGAATGCCTGCCAGAATGAAGATTGGCCTCCTCTATTTATACTAATTTTGGCTAACTGTTTGGGCCGACTTCTCATTCTAGGTATTTGTCTATTCAGTATATATTTATTCTTCTGGCTGAATTCTTATCTTAGAGGCTAATAACCTAATACAATTTATTCTCTTGAGCCAACATGTCTTCTAGGGTTATTAACCAACTCATTAGGGTTTCTTCTTTCTTCCCGTAATATTCTATACTCATTAGGTTTACATGTGGAGGTAAATAGCTCCCGCAACTACCATAATATCAACACTCCCTCCTATATAGGGAGGTATTATAGGTAATGGTCTTGAGCACAAACATACCATTCACCCGGTAGCATCAACATAGTTGCATAGACTATCTCATGACTAGATCATGAGCACCATCATCACCATCAGTGTCATCAGCTACATCATCTCTCGAAACCATACTCCATGTGAGTAATTAGACATGATGTTGGATAAGTCACTCACACCATAGAGTGACACAAGAGCCATTCTTCTAATCTGGACATATGCCCTAGAAGAATAAATGTCTTGAACCATTTTTCATCTGGGAAATATCTTTCCATTGATCATCCATCTAGCTGATAATCATTTTCAACACTACTGATAGTCTTCAAGGAAATCAAAACAATATCATTCAATAGAACACAAAATTTTCCATCCATAGTAGTACACAACTACAATCCAGTGGTACACTACCACACCAAGTAGCACACAGGTACTTGATCATTGACGTATAGTCACAAATAGTGGAACACATCCACCACAATAGTATACATCTACTATTTAGAGACATAAATTCTTCATAACAATCATCTAATATCAACCTGCACAGAAACAATGTTATGATATAAACTGAATCATCTGGGCCATTCTTCCACTCACATCTGTGAGATCTGGAAGAGCATCTTCCCTCAGAAGATAAAAACATCAATGATGAGTTATCTAGACTATTCTTCTCAAGAAAGGAAGAATAACTATCTAATTTATGAGCCTGGACCATTCCCCACCCTAGGCCATTCCTCCGACACTAGACAAAGTGTAACCTGGAGAGAGTGAGTCTGCCCTAAGGAATGTCTATCCGTGATTGTTGAAACTGGACCATTCCCCACCCTAGGCCATTCCTCCGGCACTAAACAAAGTGAAACCTAGAGAGAATGGATCTTCCCTAAGGAATGACTATCCGGACCATTTCCTAAGGAAATGATTGTCCTGCACCAACCTCCAAAATGAACCATTCCCCATGTTAACCATAATGGGAAACCGGTGAGGCAGGCCAGTCTTATTGAGTAACCGTCAAGAAGAGAGACTTCCCTAGACCATTCCCCATGTTAACCACAATGGGAAATCATTGTCTATGGTACATCATGAATCCATCGAACCATTTTCATTATGAAAATCACTGTTCGATCTGGACCATTTTTCGAACTAGAAAATGCATGTCTGTCATAAATCTCAAACCACTTTCTGAACTGGAAAGGAACTGCTCATCCTGGACCATTTTGAACTGAAAAATGATTGTCCATCAATCAATAACACATCAGTGATCCCTCCCAACCTGGGAGTCATCTCTTCCTTTTTCAATAAGGAATTCATTTCCACGAGCTCCAGCTTGAGTACGCAAACTCTTTCATCTTGGACAAAAGCTTTACCAAAATGTTTTCTTATCTGCTCATCTATGGAGATATGTATTGGAGGACCACTTTCTCCTTTCTTTACTTCATCATGGATAATTTAATGCTTGATCTCAAATGTACTTCGGTCTGGAACACTGGTTTTCTTTGAAGGCTTCATATAGCTATGATCAATAAAGTATGTCATTTCTGGATTCCTCTTTAGTTCCCGCTAGCTCACGACATCATGGCAAGGGTCAAACTGGAACATATCCATGTGGAACTTCTTCTTTCATTATGAGATCTTTGTCATGGATTGGCAATCCATCATCCTGATCTTCAGAGTAATCATTTTGATACAATATCTTTGTTTATAGAAAATCTTCACCACACTTCTACTATGCATTAGAGGTTCTCCACCAAGTTGTCTTCTTCCATCTGTGTACAAGGGTCTCTTTTTGGTATACCTCAAAGACTTGAGGTTGTTCTTCATACGCTCTTTGTTCAATTTCTCTGGGGAACAGTCTTTTCATTCATCTGATGTAGAACTCCATCCCATGGATATCGCGGATGATATAATGACTCATGTAGAGGTATGTCTGGTTTACTAGAATGAGTAATCATCATAGTCTTCTCCCTCCATTTGGGAGAAACTCTAGTTCTATATCTCGCAATGCTTTCATTAATAAGTCTTCCATACACTATTCTTCATCACAACTTTCAGTTCCTCTGCTTGATTTCTTTTTGGTGAGTTCATATCAGGCTGGTAATCTTGTGATTCTTGATACAATGACTGGTTGTGCTAGCTTCTCTTTCTTTCTTGGAATCTTCATGTTCTTCCTCATGTTTTTCTTTAGCTCTTGGGTCCATGGAGTTTCTTATAGATTCCATGCCCTAAAGATTCCACTTATTCCTTTTATCATAGGATCGTGGATGTGGATGGACAACTAGGGATACTTTAAGGCTTCTCTTCGAAGAATACTTCATCTAAGGTCGAACTGAACATGTACTACCTTTCATGGCTGCTACCATGGATATATACTTCATCATCTTTAATGGATCATAGGATTATCTCCCTCATAATCCTTGCTTCATGTATGAGTGCATGCTTTTCTTTTGGAAATATATAATTGGCTCCCTCCATCTAACAGAGTCCATGCTTCCGTCTGCATCCTTATTGTCTTCTGCAAAGTGTGATAAGTCTTTCTCCAATTTCCTCTTGATTTCTAACTTCTTTTTGTCTTTGCTTCTTCTAAGTTTCCTCAATATTGATTATGATTTCGGCTTATCTTGTTTGATGTATTTCATCCTTTCATGTGTATTATCTGACTTGTATAATGATATCAATCCTTATCTTTTTTGTTCTTACATAAGTATAGTTCTTCTTTGGAACATATTATCTTCTAAGAGATAGATATACAAGATATATACAAAGACTATGCAAACAAGATATGTACAAGAACTAAGAAGAGTATTGTTATCTTGTCTTTAGAGGAAGAAGTATGTTTCATCATGCTTAGTCTTCTTTGAAGGTTCCTTTTCTTCAAAAATTGATGCTCGTGTGTTTCCTTCCTTTTCTTTAACTCGAGACAATGATTCTTGTAGTGACCATACTTTCGACAGTTGAAGAATTGTATTTCTTACATGTCTTTCTCTTGATTTGGCTTATTCCTTGAACCAAACTTCCTTTTGTTCCTGAAATTATTGAATCTTGTTGTAAAGGCTTGATCATTGTAATTATTTTGGGGTTTCTCTTTTGCACTGATCCTTGATTCTTCTTGAGCACAACAAGTCCAAATTTCTTCAAATGTAGGATACTCCTTCCTTGTGTTCATGCTTGCGGAAAATGCATCCCATGTCTTGGGAAGACCATTGAGTACTATGTTTACCAATTCCTTTTCTGAAATGATTTCTTCAATACCTTGTAGTTGATCTCTTAACTTAGAGATCCTCACAAAGTATGATGTTATGCTGTCATCATCATTCTTATTCATGTCACAAATATCATTCTTTAGACTCATTATTTGTCCAATGTTTCTGACTGAGAAGAGGTTTGTTAGGGCATCATACATCTTCTTCGATGAGTCAATATGGGAGATGTAGGGTATCAAGTGATCTCTTATAGAGTCCACTATGATACTCATGTAATTGATATCAACGTCTTTGAACTTCTCCATAACTACAACATTTTGTGGTTCCTTCTATTCTCCTTCTTCAAACTCTGGTTTATTGATCTTTCCTTTCACGATATCCAACACTTTATTCTTGGCAAGGATGAGGTCAATCCTTGTCTTCAACACTCTGAAGTTAGAAGATCCATCTAACTTGTTTTATGACTTCATAGAGTAAGTCATGGCTACTTTGACTTGGTCAAACCTATATTTGACCAAAAACTCAAACTTGAAGTCCTGGCTTGCTGAGAGTACCAAGAGATGTGCTAGGTTAGGGCACACTGGTCTATCCAGAAATTAGGTCAATCCCTTCACTTAAGGTGCCTCAATGAGAGGATTAGGGTTTCTGCAACTGCACCTACTAGTAACCCTAGCGACAATTCTTTTGGTGACTACTCCTGCTAGAAATCCTAGCAGCAGTTCTTCAACGAACTTAATATCCTTATGGCTATGCTTCCTTCCAGCAGTTAGATTGAATGAAGGAGGTGTGGGCCCATAACCTGTTAGAATATAATGAATGTACTTGTTTTACCATCAACAATATCACTATTCTCACCCAACCATAGGCCGAAGCCACCCTACGAGCACCTTAACCTTGACAGAGAATCACTCTGGAAGCAAAGCCTAGGCTAGATATCCAAACAAAGGGTAGCACACCTTTCCCCAAGGATAGCGCACAAAACAAGAGATGATCAGATAGTCCAAACCCTAACCAAGAGATATTCCAAGCCAAAGCATAATCTGCTAGCTATAACATCTGCAACGACAACTCTCCTCCAAACCTGTGCACAAACTGGGCAACTATAGTGCGCACAAGTGTTGCTCTGTAGTTCTGAGAATGTCTGCTAGAATGAAGATTGGCCTCCTGTATTTATACTAATTGTGACTAACTTCCTGGGTCAACTTCTCATTCTGGGTATCTTTCTGTTCAGTATATATTATTTCTTCTGGCCGACTTCTTATCTTGGAAGCTAATAACCTAATGCAATTTATCCTCTTGAGCCAACATGTCTTCTAGGGTTATTAGCCAACTCATTAGGGATTCTTATTGCTTTCCAGAATATTCTATTCTCATCAGGTTTACACATGGAGGTAAATACCTCCCACAACTACCATAATATCAATAAGAAGACCCATTCATCACCCATACAGAGGATGATGCAGAGCTAGTCGCAGACAAGGTCCAATATAGGGGGAAAGAACCGGTATGAATTGCAGAGGCGCAATGGGAAGAGATCATGGAAAATATCATAGAGGTCCATGAGAATATACAACAACTACGGAGCCAAGTAGTACCACAGGTCACAACACAACAACAAAAAAAGACATAACGACCACCTGCGCCGAAAGAAGGAGAGGAGACAATGCAGTTGGTAGTTTAGGACAAGGAGACATTTATGGTCATGATAAAAATGATCAGATTGGATTAGGAGACTATACAGAAACCCCTGGGGGATATGGAACAATTAGAAGTTGTCATGGCACAAATACTGACAAAGGAACTATACAGACTCCAGGCCATTGTCATGCAAGAAGTGCAATCCAGGGACCGCATGGATGCAATAAACTTGGAAGTGGGTAGATTTGTCACTGAAATGATACAAATCACATGTGACCAACTGACCTCAGAGAAATAGGAGGAGAAAGAATACATACTTAAATTAGAACAAGGCTTAACTGTGGTTTATGATCACATCCCAGACAACACACAAGCACCTCAGAGGAGTGCAGAATAGAAGATCAACCTGATCTCACAAAAAATTGACCGATATAAGAAACAAATTGATGAGCTCAAAGAAAGTCTCAACCCTGTGACTCCTCCGAAGGTCTGAGAACAGAGATAACATGAATCTGCACTCTAGAGCATTGAGATGGAGAAAGAAGCTAGGAAAGTAGAATATTTGTTCAACAGAAAAACATAGATATGGATTATCCTCGAAGAAGACAAAAAGGTCCAACAATGGGACCAAGAAGATGAGAGAATCACCACTTCCATATAAGAGCTCAAGCAATGACATAAAACAATGATCATCACAAAGCACTTGAAGGGCACCCAAGAAATGAAGACTCTGCAGACAGAGTTGAAAACAATGTAGACACCCAAGAAAGAAAGACAAGTTGAATTGGAACCCCTCCAAGAACAAGCAACATATATGATTGCACAGTTGGAGGAAGACAAGACAAGTAGATAACAAACAAAAACCAAGAGAGAAACATTAATGTAGGAGGAAATAACATCGCATATAGTAGAGGCGCTAACAAGCAAAGTTACACAGATGAGAGAAAAAGGAAAGGAACTAGCAGAAAATTTCCATAGTTTGGACAGGGAAGTTCAGGGAGCGTGCAACACATGAGTGGCTTGGGATGAGCCACATGTTAGTGTTGGGGGCCTATTGGGTGCATTCTTATTTTGATAAGGAAGGATATTTTTGGTGCATTCATATTTTTGGAGAAAAGGTTTATTTTGGGAAAGACTTAATTTTGGAAAGAAGACCTAATTTTGGAGTGCGTGCAATAGATGGCAAGAAATAAGCATGCACAACAAGAAGGAAAAGCAACATGTCAGAGGAAAAGAAACATGGCACATAGGCAGGCAAGCCTAACCATGATAAGGCTAGGGTTTTTGATAAAGATTGTAACAACTATAAGCCTGTAAAATAGTATAAATAAGAACCTAGGAGGTCTAGGTTAGGTGTTCAAGTGTTGTAAACTCGTTGGTTGGAGAGAGGGTTCGATGAGTTGATAATGGTTACTATGTTTGTAATAAGGTGGTATAAGAGTCAAGTAAGATATATTTTGAGGGTTATTTCACAGGATGAGGATCCTGGTGTGATCTAGTCCACCTCACGGAGTTTATTGAACCTCTTCATGATTGTATGATGGAAAATGTAATGTGCGCAACACTAGATTTTTCAACAGACTAAATAAAAGACCAGAGAAGGAAAATCTTTGTGGATGTAGCCTAGCAGGGGGTGAACCACGGTAAAACTTGTATTATATGTGATGGTTATTGAATGCTTACTTCTTGTTAATGAGTATCTTATGAATGAATGGTTAACTAGTTGTATTAGAATGCATGCATGAGCCTAAAGATGAATGAATCCTAGAAATACTGAACGAATAACTAGAGTAATGCATGAAGAAGATAAAATACACTCCCATATCCCCACTCATTCCTAGACTGCAAGCACTTGAGCATTCGTAGTGCACTTTGTGCACTGTGTTGCCTTCTGGTTTACTAGGAGGGTCGATGGTTTTAGAGGGTTTTGTTGGAAACCTATTGAGATCCGAACCTAGGTCATCCCAAGAAGAGAAAGATAAATATAACCAACAATGGGCTCTCATACATTCAAAAGGGAAAATTATAAGGATCACACAAACTAATAATTTTAGAAATGGTTTCATATTTACTATACATGAATAAAATCCCCTTAGACTCATCATGTCTTGTGGAAAATCAACCCCCATGATGTTGTCCATGTCCATCTACAGTTGGCACCACATTTTATTTTATCATTTTATTATTTTTTATATACATATTACATCGCTTGGCCCACAACCATATATCATATTTTCATTATACATGATTAAACTAGGGATTAAAAATATGGATGTTACACTTGGTCCAAGATATTCTCCCTTGGATGAGAATATTATTCCCATAGAAAGGGCACACCTCTTCTTGAGTCATGCTTCAGTTATATTTCAGTTATACTAGTGGAGTTTAGTATTACATGTCTACCTTGGAATCATCATCAGGATCGCATGTCTTCCTTGGAATCATCACCAGGAGTGTGCATTACATGTGCATGAGAATAGGAGGGCACATTCATTTGTGCATGCATGAATGTAACTAACTCCATTGTGCATAAATACTTAATTGTTTAATACATGGTCAGTTAACTAAGACTAGGTGGTATATTACCAGTGTTTCAGTTAATGCATGTCCATGTAAGATCTAGAAGCTCAACTATGGTGCATTATCCCACCATGTAGTCTATATCTCTTTTAAATTATTCACTTGTTCATTGTGGAATATATTTTCATTCATTCTCTCTTCATGTCTTTTCTCTTGAGTCTTAAGCTTGAAATTGTTGCTTCTTTTTGAAAACTAGATTCTTTGTGTAGGTTATTCCACAATTTCACATGGTATCGGAGCATAAGAGATTGTAAGGAGGTGCATACACTTTATTTTGTAGGTTATAAAGATTCAGAGAGACCATAGAGAATGGATATGCCCCCAATAGTGATTCTCACTCCATAAGATTATTTTGAATGGAAGATGAAAGTTTGCCTTCTCCTTAGAAGCAAACAACTTTATCAGATTACTATGGGAATTGAAGTAGATCCTAACTCTACCAGTGAGAAAGATCATTTTCTTAACAAACAAGATATGGCATTTGACCTTATATGCTTGCCAATATCTATGAAACTATTCTTCCATAAGTCTACTTCCACACTACATGAAGTATGAACCATATTGGAGGGTCTATTCGAGAAACATAATTATCTTGAATATTTCATATTGGAGAATGCCAAGAAAAATCCTAGAGAAAAGCCACTAGATGATCTAGGTAAGGGCCATGCTTTATTTGCTATTTCTTCCTCTCCTAACATTTTGATTTTGGATTATGGGAATCTGTTATTGGATCCTTCCATAGATATATTGTTCATTGAAAGAAGTGATAAGTTCAATGAATCCCCCCTACATACATTCTAGAAACAACCTGCAACAACTTCTCCACCTCTTCCTAAAGTTGATATTAGTGAGGATTCTTCATGCTATTTGAATCAAATATTGGATCAGAGTTCAAAATTGGATTTATATTTTCATGATCATGCCATTACTGATCCAGATGTTATACTGTGGTGGGAACACATACATGACAGGTCGTTGGAGATCAAGTGGGTGATCCTATCGATCCAAGGAGAACAATATATGAGTTTGACTATTTTCTGCATTCCCTCACAACTATCATTCCAATATTACCCATGCATTTCTATATGGTTATTGCATCTGATCCTCAATCCTATGCAGAGGTTACTGGAAACCATTATTGAGAAGTTTTCGTGAATAAGGAATACAATTCCCTCATTCAGAACCACTCATGGTATTTGAATCATCTTCCTACCGATTGGAGGAAGTGGATAGATAAGTGTTATGTATAATTAAGTCCTATCGATAGGGTTCAGGGGCACAACAGAGCAGTTCTCTAAAATACTTCTCTCTGACTTTAATTAGGAAGTTAATTAAAAGTAACTACTTTACAGTAACTAACTTTCAAAGGATAGGAAAGAGAACATACCTGGAAACCAACATTTGAAGTCGATCCACGCAATAAATTTCACTCTAGAACTCTTACACAATGATCCTTCGAAAATCTTGCAAACAAAGAAACATGCAACTATAAACAGGTAGTTATCTGGTAACTAACTAGACATGATCATTTCCATTTGCACAATACATTCAGAGAAAGATATAAAATAATCTCATTAAAAACATGAACTAAAAAATAGAAATGGATGAGAATGAGAGATATTTTATTAATAACAACATAGAAGTATTGGAACTAGGCTCCATGTTCCTCCACCCAAGGCCATATATGAAAATCACTACCTCCAAATATTTGTGTCCCAACATTTCAATGAAGTAGTGGATTTCTTCATGACAAGATTAGGGGAAACAAAAATCCTGAAAACGAGGGTTTTTAGGGGGGAAATGACAATCTCAGAGGCAAAGGGAAAAGGGGAGTTGTAGGGATATAAGGAAAATTCCATCATAAGGGTGCATTTATTTGATATGTTTTTCCTCCATCTCAAGGCTCTCTTTTATACTCCTTTTTGACAGCTGGAGTAGTTATGAATGGGCTACAGGAGGTTGGGAACCTAGAGAACCCATCAACTCCGCCCGAAATATTGAATTTATTATTTTTTGAGCTAATTAAAAATGTATGCAAGTTTTTAAATGGAAAGTCACGTATGTACGTGATTTTCTTTAAATAGAATCACATACATCAAGAAAAATGTTATTTTTTAAGAAATTTTTTGGGAGGAAAAAGGGGATTCTTCTCTTGAAAGTAGGGAAAGGGATGTAACTAAGGCCAATGAGTCATCATGAACATATGTGGTGTCAAATAACACTATAAAAATAAGAGATTCTTTCTAGTGCATTCACTTAACAAAATATGTACATAGATCTACATATTCATTAAAACCTTCACCTAGCATAAATTTGTAGCCTTGCGAGGTCTCCTTGGAGTGAAGGTCACAACTACATAGTAGTTTCCATAGTTAGCATTGTCCTTTGAGGGGGGGTTTTCTTCACATTGGGTTTTCCTTCTTTCCTCATCTTTCCATTGTTTTATTTTCATATATTCCTATGTACATGGGTACCTAATTTGGCTTATTGTTGGGACCCATTCATTGTATGCACCCTAGTTGTGCTTCAGGGGGGGTATTGGAGTATACATGCATATTTATCTAGTACACATTTTTCCCTATGTTCTATAGTTCATGTATGAGATCACACTTGGTATCACCTAGTCCAATATATTCTCCCTTGGATGAGAATATTCTTCCCCTAGACAAGGGCACACATCTTCTTGATTCATGCTTATGTTATAGTTCAGTTACACTAGTGGACTT
The DNA here is from genome assembly GCA_032191745.1 of Picea mariana. Classification (NCBI taxonomy): domain Eukaryota; kingdom Viridiplantae; phylum Streptophyta; class Pinopsida; order Pinales; family Pinaceae; genus Picea; species Picea mariana. The sequence continues at coordinate 140,571 of JASDQU011402247.1, forward strand.
TAGTCTTGCATGTATTCCTTAGAATCATCATCAAGAGCACATGTCTTCCTTGGAAATCATAACCAAGAGTGTGAATTACATGTGCATGAGGCTAGGAGGGAGCATTCATTGTGCATGCATGAGTTTAACTCACTTCATTTGTGCATAAAGTTGACTGCATGGATAGTCAACTAAGACTAAGTGGAAGCTTACTAGTGTTTTAGTTAGTGCATGTCCATGTGATCTATAGAAGCTCAACTATAGAGAATTATATTTCCATGTAGCCTATATATCTTGTAAATTATTCACTCATTCATTGTGGAATAGATATTCATTCATTCTCTCTTCATCTCTTTTGTCTCAAGCTTGAAATTGTTCCTTCTTTTTTCAAACTAGATTCTCTGTGTAGGTTACTCAACAATTTCAGATCCTTAGGTATCATTTATCCTAGATATATACCGAGCTACCATCTACCTAAAGGATATATCTATTTATTTCATGTTTTGAAATTGAAATTATTTCTCTAAAATGATCATCATATCACATTGGTCTTGATTCTTGACAAGAGTTACGACCTCCTTTTTTCTCCAATCAATAGATGTTGGTAGTGGCTTCCAATTTTGGCACATGAATGATCCACTCTTCACTCCTCTATTTTTGCGTAGACTCTTGTTCTTCTGCATATTCATTTTTATATGCATGGATTTGAATTTATACATATTGATTTAGTATAATTTTTTTTATTTCTGAAGTGCACATAATTTTAAGGATAAATATGATAACCATGGTTACACTTTGCTAATAATTAAGTTCAAACTCTATTCATAACCTATTTTAATTACAGTGATTGTTTCTCTGTATGAGTTCACAAATGATATTTAGCACTACATGTGATCCATGCAAAAATCGATGGCCACCCACCTATTCCACTGGCTCAAAACATGGGTTTCCACCTTGGTAGTTTTTCTACGGTTTTTTGGGTCCTGAACTTCTTGGGCCATTTTGAGGCCCTAAACGACGTTTTCTTGGCTTGATAGCATGAAACATGTATTCAAAGGAAAATTATAGGTCTAATGGAATGTGTTTTCCTCAGATATACCTTTCCAATGAGCTATCGTGCACTCCAAACGAAGATCGTTTGCAAAATTTACGCCCTTGGGAAGTTGACAAGGCCTTTTGGATTTTCTTTATGTTGAAAAGGCCTTTGGAGCCTCATTGTAAACATCATATTCTTACGAATGAGCGTATCCATAACATCTCTTCTCAGAGATAAGCTTCCACCATTCTAGTGAGTTCATTCACTCTGTATTTTTACAGTTTATGTACATTTCTCTCATTAACAGAAATTGCATTCTCTCTGTGTTTCTCACAATATTTCTGTGTATTCCATTGTTATATCTCCACTTTCATTTTGTTTTCAAAATAATTTGAATTAGTCATATCAGAGCAGGCTGCTCCTTGTCATTTCTTAGTGCATGTCCCTGGTGAGGTCATGATATAGAGAGTTGGATCTCGAGCTAGTTTCTATTTAGTACAACCACTTTCTCCAGCCCAAGATACCTCCCATGGTAGAAGAAAAGAGAGATGAGGGAGCAAGATATCCCATCAATTTGTTTCTCGTGGACTGCCTCACGCAACATAGGAACGAGATGTTGGATAATGTTTCCCAAATCCTTCAATGATTGTTGACAATAACAGGTGCGTCTTCATCAAGCAGTCACTTTGGAGATGCTTCTCCATTCAAGGTACAAATTAATTTTGATATTCCTGTATTTGAAGGACAGATCGATGCAGATGCTTTGGAAAACTGGTTAAATTTGCTAAAAGGTTATTTCTCTGTTCATAATTTTTTCGACAGAGAAAAGATCACCTTTGTGTTCCTTAAGGCTCTCCCCCATGTCAAAAATTGGTGGGAAACTTACTAGGAGTGAATTTCCATAGAGGAGTCTGGAATATTTTGGGTTGATCCCACACGGGATTTTTTTATGGATGCGGTCAAAGAACAATATTACCCTGTTGGAAACTACGGTGACTAGTACATGATATGGACCACACTTCATCAAGAGAGGGGCCAAATAATGTCGAAGATCACAAATACCTTCCATACCTTGCGAACCAACATGGGTATCAAAGACTCTGAGTGACATCTGGTTCTGAAATAGCATGGGCCTCTACATAGGTACATCCAAATTGAAATGAATTTTTTGGACATCTTATCACTGGGAGCCACTTATTATGCTATCAAAATTGAATAGAAATTTAAGAAAAAAAACAAGAAGGAGTTTGGGTTTGAAAATCCACAACAACCAAAGTATGGTAAAGTCAACCTTAAATCACATAAAAAGAAACCTCAAGACAACCATTCCAAGATGCAGGAAAATAAGGGTAAAGAGAAGACGAAAAGGACACTGGGAAGTGGTGCAACTTCCTTAAAATCCCTTGGCATAGCACCAAAGAATGTCACTCAAATCAATCATTGGTGGTCGAGCTAAAAAAAAAAACATCTGAGCCCCAACTTGGACTCTAATTCAAAAAATAATAAAAGGAGACAGATCATTGATGTAGAACCCACGGTTATTTTCGCAATCACAACAATCCAACCATAAGAACCAGAGGATCCTAAGGAGGGGGACAACCTCTTCCATTCACAGATGTGGGTGAAGGGGACCCCACTGCATTTTATTGTTGATATCGGAAGCCAAAAGAACCTAATATTAACAAAGGTCGTCAAGTAGTTGAATTTTCCAATAACACCACACCTGCAACCATACAACATCGGGTGGCTTTGCTAGGGTCGATATTTTTGTGTAAACCAACAATGTCGTCCATCCTATGGCATCAAGCCCTTCAAGGATGAGGTATTTTGTGATGTTTCTCCACTGGAATTTTGTGATGTTCTCTTAGGCCAGAGATATATGTGGAAGCTTCATGTCTTTTATGAGTCTTGACCCCATATCATCATTATTTCTTTGAGGAGTCATCTCTATAGGATACCCGAGGTAGTTCTGACTACTGTCTTGGAAAAACAGTGTCGCAAAGTAATCTCTCATGCTACAAGTTTTAGCCTCTTCACGATATGTTCAAAAGGTGAACATAATGACACTGTAACCTCTATATCCTCGGCCCAAGAACCTCTTATCCAGTAGAAGCAGATTGTAGAAGAGCACAAAAGTAATGTTTCTTCACCTACGGGGGTGTTGTTGGGTATGTGTTATATTATTTGCATGGTTAGAACTAGTGTCTACGTTGCACCGAGTACACAGAGGGGGTAAGAGGGGGGGGCAGAGATCCCCCTTTCATGGGGGTTCGCAGGGGGGTGGGATCTCCCCTTTGCAGGGGTTGGGGGGTAGCGCCCTTGACAAAAAAAATTGCCAATATTTTGCGTCCATTTTTGGGTGGTTTTTTCGGTACATGGTTTTCGTCGATGGTTTTTTATTTCTGGTTAAGGAATTAGGGTTTTTGACTAATCCAAGTTATTGGATTAGGGTTTTTGATGCTAGGGATGCTAGGGTTGTTGACTAATCTAGGTTAATGAATTAGGGTTTTGGATGTTAGGGATGCTAGGGTTGTTGACTAATCCAGGTTATTAGATTATGGATTAGGTAAAATCTTTGTGTAATGTGTGTATTTTCCATTGTATCTTTTTTGTTCTTTTATTGAAAATCTATTTGCAATAAATAATTGTACAAGGTTAAAATATACATGTGCCTCCACACTGCTCAATCAAGAAAAGTTATAACAGATCCCTTCATACTCTTCATGTTGCATCTTCACTGATAGATTCCTCTCACACTTGGGAAGATCATACAACTATATTGGTTTAAAATATCCAACCCCTCCAGCACCAAGTTCATAACAACCTTCAATAAGCTAAGCATGACAACTTCTTCAGCAAGGCAAGCAATTCACCAAGGTTTAGATTCAACAAAATATTTCCCATCTTCCATGGGAACTTGACTCAATGGGGACTATTTATTTCTAAGGGGGGAGAAATGATCCAAGTGGAAATTGGTGGCCACCCACCTATTCCATTTGCTCAAAACATGCATTTCCACCTTGGCAGTTTTTCTACAATTTTTCAGGTCCTGAGCTTCCAGGGTCGTTTTGAGGCCCTAAATGAAATTTTTTTGGCCTTGCAACACCTAACATGTAGCCAAAGGAACATGCTAGGATGAATGTAATGTGTTTTCCTCGACTAGACCTTTCCAACAAGCTATCGTGTGCCTCAAACAGAGATCGTATGCAAAAGTTACACCCTCAGGAAGTTGATGTATCAACTACCCCCATCGAGGCCTACAAACCTTTTGGAATTTCATCTTCTAGGGTTAGGGTTTTAGATTTTCTTTACGTTAAAAAGGCCTTTGAAGCCTCATTTTAAACATAATCTTCTTGTAAATGAGCATAGCCATCACATCTCTTCTCAGAGATAAGCTGCCACCATTCTGGTGAGTTCATTTACTCTGTATTTTTATAGTTTAGGAACATTTCTCTCATTAATAAAAAATGCATATTATTGTGTCTCTTTGTTTCTTACGATATTTATTTGTATTCCATTATTATATCTCTGCTTTCATTTCATTCTAAAAATAATCCAGATCAACACAATCAACCAATTCAAATTTACTTGATTAAATCTTGAATTGGTATTGGTATACTTCACTCATATCAATAAGAAAACTTTATTGTGAACATAGAGAGTGGAAAATCAACATGTTCCATCGACCTGAATAATTGATCTTGTTGAAGAAGCAACACTTGTAGTCATCTCTTCATTCAATTCATTAGTAGTCCTCTCTCCATTCTTTACACTCGTAGCGAGAGGAGTCATAAAGAAACCCTATGGGCTAGGCATATAATGCATAAATTTCTTGATGTCCTCTGTCCAAGTTTTTGGGTCTCTTTCTACTCTAGGTTTGTCTTTAGATTTTAATTTTTTATTTGGATTTGGATTCCACCCACCTGGTGAAGCCATGTTTTTTTTTTGTTCATTCAACTTAAGGAAAGTGTGATTGTTGATTTTCGTTCTATAAGGACCTTCAAAAAGATAACCATGCCAGTCAATCATTAACCCCGTCCAACATGCCTTGAGACATTTTAAGGATAAACAAGAAAACCAAGAAAAAATTATACAATCTCTGTTGGAGCCACTGAAACACATAGCATAAATCCACATTCCCAACGATTAAAATAATATTTGTCAATGTGGCCTATCCATCGCCCACAAAAGAACACCTGCCGTCATCATTTTTTTTATTTCATTGCTCTTACATGTTATCCTTAAACTAAAAGAAATCTCAACACCAATATCCTATGAAAATACCAATTCACAAACCTAGCCAACAATTTAAGAAAAACTTCTAATCAATGTAATACCACTCCTAAAATGGCGTGACAAAAATAAATGTAAAGGTACAAATTATGCAATAGCATGAGGGAATGTGAGGCTTAACTCAAACATGCCTAATTCAAAAGAAATGTAAAGGTACAAATTATGCAATAGCAGGAGGGAATGTGAGGCTTAATTCAGACATGCCTAATTCAAGCGAACGAATGCCATTTGCTTAACAAGTACCAACTTCTAAAAAGATAGCCAACAAGGGAATGTAATAGCAGAAAAGGTTTACGAATAAAATATTTAAAGCCTAAGTACGAAAAAACAATAATTGATGAGGATTTAATCAAAGAATGAGTAAGAATAGCTAATGCAGGTTTGCACATGGTCGCGGGTACATAGGTGCTTTGAGAATTCTGGATTTCCCAAATATGAGTTATAGTTATGACACTACGGTGTTTGTAAGGTAGATTAATGAGGATGGCTCATTCTTTGTACAAAAGAATAGGTGTGGTGGAGGAGGTGAGATGGGTGTTCATAATAATAATGCACTTGCCTAAAGGACGTGCTATGTGCCTTGAAGAAGAATCTCCCATGCAATGGATGTGTATCTCTGCTTGACACCATTATCATTTAAGCAATTTTTTTTTTTTTTTCATCTCTATATGGGTTGGAACCCTGGTTCGTTGTTGTTTCCTAAACTCATCTATGAACACTCGTCATGATTATCGTTTGACACAGAAGCCGTGCTTAATTCCCTCCTTCATTTGGTGTTATCTCATTGGGGGTTCTTGCTTTCAAGTTCATGTAACTAAAACATTTGTTATAGGTTGTTAATAGTTGGTTAATTACTTTTATAATTTTAAAATGGTAAAAATGTTATTGAGAACATTTGTTAGAACTTTATTGATAAAAAAGGTATATAAACAAAGATCCTAGTTTATGTTTATTTGTCCAAAACACTATATTGAGTTAAGAGACATATATAAGACATGGGTAACCAATTTCAATGAAAAACGAAATGGTATGCTTCAATTTAAGCATAAGGAAACTTGGAGACAAGTTTGCATTGCACGTGAAACATCATGCCTCTAGAATACTATTTTCTACATCTATGGTTGAGATAATAAAGTTAATGATCATTTATTTTATTTTTCATAATTTTAATTTATTGGTTTAACAAAAGTTACACATTTAGTTGGGTTATATTTTATATGCATCTTCCTAATAAAATGTTTAATTAATGGATTTCATATAATATTTGAATGTATAGATTGTTTTTCATATTGAATGAAAGTGGTCGGATTTCATATAATATTTGAATGTATAGAGTGTTTTTCATATTGATTGAAAGTGTCACACACCAGTGGTTGGTGGTCAAAGATTATATATATATATATATATAGTATTTAGCAAAATTAATATTTAGGGTGGGCTTGTACCTCGTGACATAGGGTCGATTTTGATCACTACCACTATAACTTCAGGGTCGATTATGATTGCTACCACTATAATCTTGGGGTCGATTCTAATCCCTACCACTATAATCTCTAGGCATACACACATTGTCTCACATGCGAGACAGAAGGTAAATCGAGGGTTGAATCAATGATCCTACATAACAGATTTCCTTAAACAATTCACTCCATCACCAAGTGATCTACACCTCAAGGGCAGAGATGAAGTATATATTAAACCCTATTGTAATTGTTTTTTTCTCGAAAAAACAATACCAATTGAAACATCAAAAAAATTATAGTACATTTTATTCTCACATCTTTGTATGTACTTTCCATCACTAAAATATTAAAATATCCAACATTGTTCATTTACATGTGATTATTTCGTGATTAATTGGTAAAGGCTTTGGTTGTGGAAGGGAGATGTGCACAATTTACCATTCAAAATATTATCAACCCATGTGAAAGTGGAATTATGTTTCTCTTATAAATGAAAGCTATACAAATTGTTGGTGAACCTTAGATAAGTTTTTTGTTTTATGACTATTTTTCTTTTTCACAAATAATAATGGGTTGATAATAAATTTATTGAGTCTTTTTATGTTTATCACCTAGATTATTTATTGTTGGCAAATAGCTTGACATTATGTTAAAGGATTTGCCAAAATACTCTATTACATGTGAGAAATATTATAATAATAATAATAAGTTAATTTTAAAATCACTACTAAGTTAAATACAAAATTGATGTATACTTCCTTCTTTATAAAACAAGTTAAAAAGCAATAAATAAATTACCCCATATTAAAATCTTCTACTATAAACTTATGTCCAACATAACTATGTCCAACATTAGGATAACTAATGTCGTATGATAATTAAAGATTTGTTTCCTCATTACATTTATAGATTTACTATATGCTCCCAAGTTACCAACTCAAGAGTATTGTATGCATGGACCCATTTAATCGATAACGTTTAGAGGACCCATGATCATCTACTAGAAATAATTCAATATTACATATGTTCATAGTGATTCCCATAGCTCTCAAGAGAGGGTCGATTATCTCTCTACTCAAGAGTATTGTATGCATGGACCCATTTAATCGATAAGGTTTAGAGGACCCATGATCATCTACTAGAAATAATTCAATATTACATATGTTCATAGTGATTCCCATAGCTCTCAAGAGAGGGTCAATCATCTCTCTAGAAGAATAGATATACAAGTGATTGACAATTTTTTAGGCGATGCATTATCTAATTTGTAACTATTTTAGACATTTTATTAATTGCACTAAGAGAATGCAAGTGAATATACAGCTTAAATAAATGTCACACGTTTATAATTTTATTAAATTAGGGTTTAGGGTTTATAATTTTACTAAATTAAATTCAACTTAATTTGAAATATTAAAAAAACAATTATAATAATAAAAATCTTCAAAGTTGCCCGCAGGGGTGTAGACCGATTGGC
>JASDQU011402248.1:8869-23009 GCA_032191745.1 Picea mariana
ACCAGGTGAGAACTCCTTCACTGGGGTGTTGGACTCACTATTACCTTCATACAAAGAAATACTTTCTCCATCTCCCTTACCTATTTACCATGGGAATTATATCCTTGTGTCCCCATCTTAAACAGATTATATAGGACACAAAAAAAACTCTGATTTATCACAGGGAACTGCTCACACTTGGTCCAGAGGGATCGGATATGAACACTCTCTGATCAAAACTAGAAGTGTCTAGCCTAGAGAGGGGCCTCCTCTTCCTTCTTCCACAGTCACTCTCATGCAAACTATTGATATTGGGGCACTTAGAGGCATGAAAGACCTAGCAAGAAATAAACAATGATCTTTGTCTCCCTCAATATTACAGGGTGGGAGGCCCCCTTAAATCCTCTACCTTCAGAAGACTACTTGCTCGAACCTCACTAGACATTATCTTTCTTCAGGAAACCTTGGTTGATGGACAGAAAGACATAACTTATCTTTCTAAGTTTCGCCTTGACTAGTACACCTTCTTTGTAAACTCACTTGGAACATCGAGGGGGTTAGCTGCCTCTTGGGACCCAACAAAGTTCGATCTACATCATTTTCTTTGCAGGGCTGGTATTTTACTCACTGGATCTTTCCATTGGAATAAGCAACCCATCAACTTCCTCAATATTTATGGCCCATGTCTCAACATAAAATCTTTTTGGGAACTGGTGGAATCCCGAGGTCTGCTAGATATCTAGAATTAAATCATCGCTGGGGACTTGGACTTCACCATTAGCACCAGATAAATTTGGGGAACATCCTCCAAACAAGACCCAATGGATGATTTTTTCATTACACTCTTTCGCTCACATGGACTGGTCGATTTTCCTCTGGCGGTATTGACTCCAACTTGGCGTAACGAAAGATTGGGTTCAGACTACATCTCAAAACAAATTGATGATTTATACATATCATACATCTTGGCTACCACAGTGGGTAGAATCAAAACTTGCGCTGACTCTCCCTTTTTTTCTGATCACACACCTATCCTCCTTCAGTTCGGCCATCATCTGAAGTAAATTATCTATCCCTTTAAGCTCAATTCAAGATGGATTTTGGAACCATATTTCACTATTATTGTCAAAGATGTGTGGTCTGAACCATATTTCTAGCATGGGTTGGGAATACAACAATGTTTTATTTCAAATCTAAAACATTTAAAAACTCATATCAAACGATGGGCGGTTCAGCACAATAATTGCTCCAAACAAAAGCTTCTTGAGATGGAACACCAGATTTATGCTTTAAATCACTTTGACCCTTTGACAAAACTCGCAGGAGACAGAATCCTTCCTAGTAAACATCTGGAAGAGGACAAAAATAAGTATCTGCTGGCAAAAGAGGCTCTCTGGAGACAAAGAAGCAGAGTAAATTGGATCAAAAGTGGAGATATCAATACCAAATTCTTCCATACTTTCGCTAGTTCCTCTAGAAACAAAAAATACATTTGGAATATTATTGATGGTTCAGGTATACAACACAATGGACAAAAATAAATCTAATCTGCAGCCATCGATTTTTTAAAAACTTTCTATGAAGCTAGACCCCAGGTACACTTACAAACCCAAGTTTCATTAGCAAAATTTTTTCCTTGTTCTGTTACAACTGAGGATAATGCTCTTCTATACAAGCCTTGTACTTTACAAGAGATACAGGCTTCCCTCAAATCATTTTCAAAGGACAAAAGCCTAGGCCCTGATGGCTAGACTATAGAGTTTTACTTTCATTTTTTCGATTTGGTGGGACCTGAGCTTCTGGAACTTGTGGAAGACACTAGAATTCATGGTAAAATCTTTGGAGCATTAAACTCCACCTTCTTGATGCTTATCCTGAAAGAAAATCATCCAACTACCTTTCGTGATTACAGGTCGATAGCTCTCTGCAATCTTTGCTATAAGATCATCTCCAAAATCATTTCTATTTGCATCAACCCCATCCTCTCGAGATTTATGTCCAGAGAACAGTTGGGTTTTTTAAAGGGCCATCAAATCCTTGATGCCATCGGCACTGCTCAAGAATGCTTGCACAACAGTCATCACAAAAAATCTCGCGCCCTTATTCTAAAGCTAGATCTTAGAAATATTTTGACTATATTGATTGGGATTATCTGAGGCTGATTTTATCTCAGCTAGGGTTCAATCATTCATTGATTTCTTGGATCATGAGTTGTGTCACAAGTGCATCATTTGCAGTGTTGATTAACGGTGAACCAACATCTTTCTTCCGTAGTGGCAGAGGCTTGAGACAGGGTTGCCCACTTTCACCGCTCCTTTTTATCTTGGCTATAGAAGGTGTAAGTCTACTTCTAAAAAAAAGTCAGGTAGAAGGAAAAATTACAAGGATCAAAGTTTCCAGACTGGTCAAAATTCTGCCCCTCCTCTTTGTTGATGATGTCTTTATAATGACAAATGACAACCCGCTAGAGTGGAAATAAATTGATGGACTCTTAAAATTCTTCTGCTCTGCTACTGGCTTACAAATAAATTGGGACAAGTCGACTTTTCATTACGCCAATATTCTGGAACAACAACTAGATCTCCTTTTGGCCATTTTCCCTCACAACTTCTTAAATATTTCACATGGTATGCATTATCTTGGATACTTTATAAAAGCAGAACAACACAAGGCTTCATATTGGGATTAGTTGTTAACAAAGGTGGATAAGAAAATTAACAACTGGTGTAACAGGTGGCTAACAATTGGTGGCAGATATACTCTCCTTAAAGTGACCCTTGAAGGATAGTCGGTGTACTGGATGGCACTAGCAGCCATTCCCCCGCCGGTCTTACACAACCTCAGAAAAATTACATATAACTTTCTCTGGTTTGGATGCATAGAAAAACACAACTTACATCTTTGCAATTGGGAAGCATTAGCTTTGCCAAAAAACAAGGGGGGTTGGGGCATCAGAAATATTTTCAAATTTAACTATGCTCTGGCAGCCAATTCACTCTGGCGCGCATTAACCTCTACAGGCATTTGGAGCTATGTTATCAAAGATAAATATCTGCCCTTTTCTTCAGTTCCAAATTGGATCCACTCGACTCCTCATCTCCTCAGAGCAACATCTCAGACATGGAGGAACCTGAATAAATCTACACAATGGATTAAGTCATGGATTAGTTGGAGGCCAAGTTTCAACCACACCATCAAGCTAGGCATGGAAAACATACTTGGAATTGGCACTTCCTCCTACCTGTCCCAACCACTCATCACTCATTTACATGCAAAAAATATCTTTTATTTATTCAAAGCTTCAAACCATAGTGAATTGGGGAACCCGACTACGGGATGGACAATGAGCAATGTGTTGGACCTACCATGATTTCTTGCAGAGGAGTGGGATCGGTTTTGTCATACCCTATCCAGATCCGACATTTTTTTACATCCAAGTGCAAACCAACTATTGTGGGTGGGCGGAGACTGCTCAGGACAGATTTCAGTCCAAAATTTATACTCATCTATTGTCATTATCTAACCACTACCTAGCATCTCAAGTTGGTGCAAACACTTATGGAATTGGAGAATCCCATTAAAGCTAAATATTTTCATTTGGTTAGATGACAGAAACAAGATCTCCACATGGGACAATCTTCTGAAAAAAGATTGGATCGGCCCAAATATTTTCTAGCTATGTTTTTTAGAAGCTAAAATAGTCTTACATCTCTTTATTCATTGCAAATTTGCTAGATATGTCTAGAATATAATTACACAGGACTTACATCTCACTACTACTTGGAATGAGACATCCTTATCAGATTGCTTTGCCAAATGGACCTCCATTGAGCGCACCTACAAACTTCTTCCCCTTATGGTTATCTATCATATTTGGATGGCGAGGAACAATTTGATCTTTGACAATATTGCACCATCAACTCATTCAATAGTTTATAGATCTCTTAGACTACACAAGATTTAGCAAGATGTCTATCCTTGCAAAGGAAAAAAAAAATTGATAAATCCCACTATTACTGAGAATATTCCTATGGGCTAGTTCAATGGTGCTGCCCAACACAGTGGCTCTTTGAGTGGTGCAGGGGGCTTGATTAGATTGATAGGAAATTCTCATTACAGTTGGACTTCCAGTTGTGTACCAGGCACCAACACAAGGGCATAACTGTTGGGTGCCTGGGCAACTCTTCACCTGGCCATGAGGCTTAATATTGACCATATTCATCTGATCGGTGACTCCAAAGTTTTAATAGATTGGGTCAATAATAGTGGTAAGATTCATACAATCACCCTCTTGGCTTGGATGGACCAAATCAATTCACTCCTTCATCACTTCAAGAAGATTAACTTCTCACATACATCTCAGGAAGTAGGTTTGATCACATACACACATTGGATGGACGGCCATGAGGGCCCCTCTCTTTCTCTCAAAATTTTTTAAGCCTTGAGTTATTATATATCGAGCACCATCATTAGTTTTCCTCTGCATTACTTGGCATCTTTTTGGCAGAATTTCATCATCTTTCCATCTTTTCAGTTTGAGGTTTCTTTTATTTACAGGATAACACCACTCTCATTTGATTTGGATGCCAAATTGAACGAAATAGACTCTCTACCTACTGGCCTATCTCATATTTTTGAATGTAAACGACTATGAAAACAAATTATATTATTAATATAATTGAGTAATTTTTTCTTCTGGAAAAAGGTAGTCAATGAATACGACTAATGAAATTACATCTGATAAAGTTAACCATCAAAATCTATTCAATGTAATTTGTAAAAAGTAAGTACATAAATATAATTAACAAGTCATTATTATTGTGCAAATTGATAAAATTATATTTTAATTATATAAACATAAACACATGTTTGGGATATACTATACATTAAATTTTAATTTTTAAATATTTAAAATAATATATTTTTTAAATATTTATAATAATATTTTTTAAAATTTAATTATAAAAATTTAGGATTTTTTTTTAATATTTTTTTTATTTTAAGATAAAATAACTAATTTTTAATTATTTTTAATTTTTTTATAAATTAAAATTAATCACAATAAATAATAATCATCATCTTGTTATTTGAGCTTTCTCTAAATATAAACTGTATGCAAAATTATCAAATGTTCAATGTTTTTAGTGGACACTTTACTCATTCTCATAGACATATAAAGTTTAAATGATATTAAGAAAAAATGCAAGAGTTCAGGTTTATAAATTGAAATTTGATATACCAAAATACAAAAATAATAAAAAATCAATATCTAAAAGAAATAAATAATGAGTAATTGTGTGAAAAATAAAGGTTATCCATTACAAAATAATAAAATAAACTATATAAAAATGTAAAAAAATGGGCTTAAATAATAGAAATTAAAAGTAATTAAAAGTATATATATATAAAATATAATAATAAGGGGATTAAAAGTAGAGACCTAAAGAGAAAGAACATTTAACTTAATTAAGAAATAATAGGTGTAACAAGAAAATGAGGAGTCATGAAAAATATTAAATTGTAGAATATAAAGAAAAGGTTAGAAAAATAAAAAAGGAAGTAAATGTATAACAATAAAGAAATAGGGACTAAGAGTTGAATATAAAGAACAAATACTAAAGTACAATCAAAGTGAGGGATGGCAATTAAGTTAATGAATAGCAGGTTTTCAAGATTGGTTGATATTGTAGTCATATTCTCAGTTAAAATTGTTAGGATGCTTTTCAATTTCTTGTGTTTTTCTAACGATACCATAAGGGTAATATAGTGCAGAGGAAAGAACTTTGGTATTTTTCTTAGGATGTGAAAGTGTGCTACAACCGCACAAAATGACCTTGTGGAAATTGTTTGCTATATGTTCTTTAACAGTTGTGGAAAGTGTTAGCTATATGTTCTTTTAGGCAAGCTTTGAGATGTTCCAAATTCCGCCTCAAAAAACATATAGCAAACACTTTCAACAACCCAACTATTGCAAAACAATCTCACAAGTCTAAATACCTCACAACTCTAAAATCCTTATATGTTTTGACCAAACCAAAATTCTTGCCTATGCCCCCTATTACTCCTCTAGTATTGTTCGAGAAGCACTCGAAATTGAAAAACATCCCAACAATTTTGATCAGTAATATAGCTACAAACTCAACCAATCTTGGAAACCCACTATTCATTGGCTTATCCATTAAATCATTTTATTTGACTGTTTTTTTGTTTTTATACATTTAGTCTTTTTTTCCATAAGAAAATTGCACATTATATTGAGATATATAATCAATTTACATAGTCATAAAAACATTGCATACGAAGACCTTTCCTTGAGTCATCTCCACTGCCAAACCTACTAAATCTCGTATCTAAAGACAATAGATACCACTAATCCACCATGATGACAATCGAAAATATAGTCCAAAAAAAACCTATCCCAAATAAACCTAAAGTCAAAAAAAAAAAAATTTATAAATTTTTTTTGACATTACATTCATACCACATGATAACATAAAAAAAAGTCTCACAATAGCATGAGTCGGATACGAATCGCTAGTATAACTTTAAAAAAACTCGTGGTCCCTCATGACCATCATTCCACTTATTGTATGTGATAGCTTAGGATGCTCTGATAGGGCCTTTTTTGATAAAAAAAAATCAGCCTCCTAATTTTCTTCTCTGTAGACATGAAAAAATGTGATGACAGAAAAGTGCTTGATGAGTTCCCTGGCTCGGTCTTTCTAGCAGTCTATGGTAATGACCTGCAGAGAACAAATATTATTTAGCCAATCAATAACAATTTTTGAATCCCCAATGACATGGATATCTAAAATAGAAATTGTGTGAGCCAATTAAAGGAAAACCCAAGCTCCCAAGAGTTCCTCTCTTGTGTTTGTACCTCCACCACAATTGAGGGTCCACCTATAAACTGTGTGATCATTTAGTTTTATAAAACCCCCCGCTCCACTTTGTTCCCCATTCCTTTGCGCTGCCCCATCAAACAATCCAATGATTCTATGATGAGGCAAGATATGGGCAGATCGCCTAATGGATTTCTGAGTTTTCTGGGGGCTATGGCAAGCCACAATGATAATAGATAGAAAGAAGACCTTCTCCATAGATTAAGACTTAGATTCAAAAATAGCCAAATTTCTTTCATTCTATATGTACCAACAAATGAATGTTGGCAATGTTGAGTAACTATAATTCCTTCTATCCCAATAATCAAAACATTCCAACAGTGTGGAGCCTGACCACCCTATGACCATCTTGTATTGTGCTAAAATTTTATTCCAAATAGTGCATGTGAAAGGACATTGGACAAAAAGATGAAAAACTGAATCCTCATTACCTCTACAAAGAAGACAAAGACCAGGCCCTTGCCATCCTCACTTGAGAACATTGTTCCAGGTAAGCAATTTGTCTTCTATGGGGAGCCAAGTAAAAATTTTGATATTTTGTGGGAAATCCCAGGTCTGTAGCTTTCTCTTCATGCCTCCAATAATGTTCTTCCATAACTGGGTTACTAATGCGTTATAAACATTCTTAGTAGTTGATATGCTGGTACAATCTCCCCCCCACCCACCTTAACTCATCTTGACTATCAGATAGAGCTATGCTCGCATCAATCAAACAAAGTCTATATCGATCCCATTCAGATGCAAGATCGCCCACCAAGCCCAAGTCTAAACTGTTCAGCCAATTGGTGAAAATCATGCCTTGTGCCNAAATATAATAAACCTGGTTATTATTTAAATGATTTATCAGCTCTATCGAAAGATAGGAAACATTTCCCATCCCTAGGATTTCATCCTTTCCCATGATGATAGAGTCCCCCGCCCCCAGTTTCCATGCTAGCCAGTGCACAAGAAATGGTAAAGCATTCAACAAATTTGTGAGCCAGTGTGAGAAGATGGAACAACAATGCATAGCCAAGTTATCACTAATGTGTGAGGAAAATATTTATCTTTCAGAACTCGCTGCCAAATACCAGCATGCATCAAACCGCGCCAAAGTGATTTTGCAGCTAAGGCTCTTGAGAAACAAAAGATGTTTCTGATCCCCCAACCACCAAACTTTTTTGGCCTAGCTAATGTCTCCCACTTGCATAAGTGATAGGATGATGAATATTTCGCACCAGACCACAGATAACATAAAATCATCTTACGTATCTGGTTCAAGACTATAACTGAAATGTGAGCCAATGCTAACCAACACACCAGCTGGCTTTCTAGCACTGCCTTTATCAAAACAAATCTACCTCTAAGTGATAGAAATCGGTTGCACCAGTGACAGATTCTATGCTCATTTTTCTGTAGAAGCCACTGCCAATCTACCACCTTATAACTATCCATATTTAAAAAATAACGCAAGTATTTAAACCCCACTGACAGACTCATGATACCATAATGAAACAATGTAGTCAAATTATTAAGAAAATCATGTTGTACACCAAAATGATGGAAAGTTGACTTGTTTACATTGATATCCAAACTAGAAGCACCACAAAATACATATAAAAGTGTATGAATTTCCTGCCATTCAGTGATAGATGCATTTGATATTATTAATACATCGTCCTCAAATAAGATATGGAGAATTCTTACCATCTGAGAGACTTTAATACCCATCAGATGCCCTTCCGTAAAACTTTTTTTCAGTGAGAGGCTCAACCCCTCCATCACAAGGATAAATAATAGAGGAGACAATGGACATCCATGACGCAATCCTCTCCCACTATTGATGAAATTTGTAGCCTCCCCGTTGATCAGAATGGATAGATTTGTTGATGTCACACAACCCATAATCCATTTAGTCATATGATGACTAAAACCACAATGTAGAAGCATCAATCTTAGGCAATCCCATTTCATGCAATCATATGCATTTTTTAGGTCCAACTTCAAAATAGCGGCTTGCAATCTCTTTTCTTTTATGCTATGAAGGCACTCTTGTGTTGTTCCAATGGAATCAAGTATCCAACGACCCTTTAGGAATCCCAACTGTTCCCCGGATAGTGTACGAGAGAGAATATATCTAATTCTCCTTGCTATGATATTTGTAATAATATTGTAACATAGATTGCATAGTGCAATAGGGCGATAATTAGAGAAGGATAAAGGGCGATTGGATTTCAGAATTAGTGCAAGAAAGGTAGAGTTAATCGGACGAAAGACTTCACCTCGAATTCTAGAATCCTCCACCATCGCAAGTAAGTCAGGACCAACCATATCAAAGAAGAAAAGGAAAAATTTGACTGTCCACCCATCTGGGTCGAGACTATTGTCTTTGGAAAAACCTTTTAGAACATATGTAATTCCTCCATGGCTACAACCTGCTCTAATGATGAGACTTTTTCTTCCAATACAATCTTTGGATAAACACTGGTAGTCTCCAGCTGTGCCCGCAAATTTGTCTACACCAGATCTTTAAAAAAGAATTGGAAATAAGTAACAACTTCATTTTTTATAGCTTCTTGTCCCGAGTGAACTCTACCAGCGTCATCAGTTATATCCCATAGATATTTTTTATTTCTCCTATAGCTTGCAAATCTATGAAAAAAATTTGTGTTTTTATCGCCACTCCTTATCCAAGTAGCCCTACTTTTCTGCCTCCAACTTTCTTCTTTGTCCAATAAGATTTTGTTGTGTTCTGCCTCCAACAGCCTGCATTGTTGATCTAAGTCAACAGTAAAAGATCCATTTTTTTTTTGTATATATAAACATTCCAAATATGCTAACAATCTTGTTAATAAATCCTTATCCCTTAATAATTTAGCCTTTGACCAACATTTGACCCGACTTTTTAGAAGAGTTAGCTTTTCTACGAGCCTTCTTTGTGCGCCGTAAATTAACCTCAAAATGTTTATCCAACCAAGCATGTCTTGTTAAATTTGCAAATGTTTTGTCCTTTAACCAGACAGGATTGAACTTAAAAGGATACATAGTCTTTTGTATGCCAATATCTAGTTGTAGAAAAATAGAAGCATGGTTGGAAATGTAGGTGGAATCAACTCACGATCTATACCTCATCGCTGGACCAATCATATCCTCTGCCACATAAAATCTGTCAAGTCTTTTTGCAATGCTTGAATCTCCCAATCTGTCGTTGCGCCATGTCGGAACCAACTTAGTCGGAGCCACATCCACCAAAGGAGAATTATCAAATAAATCTTTAAAAAAAAGAGCCAAAGGATCTATCAAAGTTGTTGTTCCCCAAATCTCATCAGAGTTTAAAATCAAATTTAAATCCCCGGCCAAAATTAAATCCGTGTGAGCTAAGAGACCCCTATTTTCAATTTTTTTCCAAAAGATCTTTTGATCCGTGCAAGAACCATAAACCTTCAAAAGAGTAAGCCTCCTTTTCTTTATATTCTACAATTTAATATTTTTCATGAATCATCAATTTCCTTGCATTATTGATATTTTATTTACACCTACTTTCCAGGTAAATTAGATATTCTTTATGTTTAAGTCTCTACATTTAATCCCTTTTATTTTAATTATTTTAAATTTCTATTATTTAATCCTTTTTATTATTTCAAAATGGTGAACGTTTCATAATATTACACGCTTGTTTATCTCCAAAAACAAAACAAAAAACTCAAGCTACAATATAAATAACTTTTTAAATAATAATGATGATCACAATAATTATAACACATAAAAAGATATGTACTATAAATAATGTAAATAATTTATCAATTATTATCCATTTTATAAAAAGGTTTATTCTAAAATTACCTCACGCTATATTATAAATAATGTTATATTATATTATAAATAATCTTAAATTGTCATGATTCCACATTAATTTTATATTAATTAGAGAACTTCTTTCACATTCACTAAGAATGCCCCCACCATCACATCGAATGGCATTAAAGAGTTTGTTGTAATAATGATGTTAAAGTAAAAGTTACTCAAAGGATTAAATCCACTTTTCTTTTTTTTTCCACGTTGGAGATTCCGCGCTGGAAACCCACCCCAGATACTTACCCACATAGTGGCGTGTATGGGAGTGATAAAGCTTCGCAGCCTCAAGGGACACAGGTTTCGAACTCATGACCTCTCCCCAAACTGGAAGAGTGTGCTCATGTCTTAACCAATTGTGTTATCCACCTTTCTTAACAACAACCTTATGTTTCATATCAATTGTTACCGAATATACCGTTTCTAATTCGTTCCGTTTGAAATCTCAATACACAAATTAGCTAATGTGTTCTATTCGATTCTTTCCCCTATCGTTTCTATTTGAATTTTCAGTAAACAAATTAGGTAATATGTTCTATTCATTTTACACCACATTGTTAACCTTCTTGATAAAATCCATTATTAACCTTATTGATAAAATCCATGGCTTGATAATGAAGCCATCACATATCTAACAAGGTTGCATGGCAGCTTATACCTGCCGATGAGGGTACTTTCCTTGCCTACTGGTATATACTTGTTTGTATAAAGCCCACTAAAATAATATATATATTTAAATTTAAATTAATTTAAATATATTTCAATAAAATATTTATAAAAAAACTTATGAAGTGTATGCCAGCAGTAAAAATAACAAAAGAATAAGGTTTATCTCGTTTCAACAGTGAAGTCCATGTGACCTTTGCTTCACTCGCTAATCTTAGCACCGATTTCAGAAATCCCTAAAATGAATCCAGTTGCCCGTAAAATGGCGGTCCCTCTAGCTTGATTGACATCGCTTTAAATCGCTCGCAGGCTGCCATTTGTGCTTCTTTAGACTGCCTGGTGGAAAAAAAGGGCAAAACCCAGAAACAGAAAACCTAGAACCCTGTGAAAGAGTAGACTGTTGGCCAGGAAATACCGAATCGACCGCCGAAAAAAAAAAAATGAACTAAAACTCACAGCAGCAGCCCCTTATACGTCGTTCCTGCATACCGCCGAAGAGAAAAAACTGGAGCCGACTTCACCGCCCTCGCAGACAACCGTAAAAGTGTTTTCCGTCGAAGAAACACGCGTCTCAATCGAAAAAAAATACTGACTTGCGAAGCCGTGTACAAGGGCTCGATCTGCACTGCATCGACTGCAGTGACACTTTAAACTGTATAATGAAATAGCTAACATTTTTTACGCACACATAGTACCATTGAAATTAGCACTTACTAATTGAATTCCACCGCTGTAAACCACATAATGAAATAGCTAACAATTTTGATGCACACATAGTACCATTGAAATCAGTACTGACCAATTGAATTAGAATCTAACATACACCAACTAATCGTACCTACTAGATATAGTTGTAATGGCATCTACTGGTGTTCAAACAGAGACCATATAAATTGTTCCATCAAAATTGCAAAACTTACTATATATTGTATATATTACATTGAAATGAGCAAAAACAATTTAGATAAAAGTAAGTATTAATGAATCCCGTAATGCTAAATCTAGGCATGTTAGTTTCAATAGTGATAAGATATAAGTGGGGCATTTACTGGTGTTTGGAACACATGTGAACTATCCCATCATAATCACAAAAACCACTGTAAAATGTATACATTACATATGAACAATAATTTAAATTGAGAGTCAAGTGCTAATGGAGGTGCATACATTACATATGAACAACAATTTAGATGGGAAATTGAGTGCTAATGGATCTTCGTAATGCTAATCCGGACACATTAACCTTAAAGATGAGATGAGAGGAAGCTTGTTAAAAAAGTAAAGGAAAAAAAATCATATCTTGAAGGGCAGAACCTTCCTGACAATATCTTCGCTGAGAGTATCAATCTGCTTATCGAGGCTCCTCAACGTCTCCTGCTTTTGGGCCTCCAGCTTCTCGAGAGCCAGGGCGAGTTCCTTCTCCACCCGGCCTCGGGATTCGCGGAGCTTTTCATCGAGCTCCGCGGACATCTCCTTCTTCATCTGGTTCAGCTTCGCCGAGACCTCCGCCCGGGCGACCTTGAGCACTGCCTCTGCCTCCTCCTGGAGTTTCTTGATCTCGCCCGCGCTGTCTCGCACGCTCAAGAGCTTCTGCCTGATTGCCTC
Source organism: Picea mariana (assembly GCA_032191745.1). Taxonomy (NCBI): domain Eukaryota; kingdom Viridiplantae; phylum Streptophyta; class Pinopsida; order Pinales; family Pinaceae; genus Picea; species Picea mariana. The sequence goes on from JASDQU011402248.1 coordinate 21,853, forward strand.
GTCCCTGTCGTCCATGAACTTGCCGATGGGCTTGAACCAGATGGCGTCCACCGCCACCATGAGCAGAAGGAATTCCCCGATTATGATGGGGAGCGTGAGGTTGAAATCAAAGAGCTTAGCCTTCTCAGTCTCTTTGGCCAAGGTGGGCAAAGCCACCATGGCGGTGTTCATGGCGATCAGGCAACCATTTCTCAAGGCCGCGGCACTCGCTAATCTTAGCACCGATTTCAAAAATCCCTAAAATGAATCCAGTTGCCCGTAAAATGGTGGTCCTTCTAGCTTGATTGACATCGCTTTAAATCGCTCGCAGGCTGCCATTTGTGCTTCTTTAGACTGCCTGGTGGAAAAAAATGGCAAAACCTAGAAACAGAAAACCTAGAACCCTGTGAAAGAGCAGACTGTTGGCCAGGAAATACCGAATCGACGGCCGGTAAAAAAAAACTCACAGCAGCAGCCCCTTATACGTCGTTCCTGCATACTGTCAAAGAGAAAAAACTGGAGCCGACTTCACCACCCTCGCAGACAACCGTAAAAGTGTTTTCTGTCGAAGAAACCCGCGTCTCAATCGAAAAAAAATACCGACTTGCGAAGCCGTGTACAAGGGCTCAATCTGCACTGCATCGACTGCAGTGACAGCGTATGTCGTATGTCCGCAGGTTTGAATAGTCAATGATATCTTGACAAAAAAAAATTTAAATAAATGAAATAAATAAAATAAATCTATTGCTAAAGTGTTACATTAGAAAGTCACATTAATTTATGTCCGCATTTATGAACCATTGTTTAATTCGGCAATAAGAGGTAGATTTGAATAGCCAATGAGATCTTAACAAAAAAAAATTAAAATAAATGAAATAAATAAAACAATTCTATTTCTAAAGTGTTACATTAAAAAGTCATATTAATTTTTGGTCAACTGGTGAATTAATATATAGTCAATGGTGAACTCATCACTATATACCATGCCTATCGGCATGGTATAATAAGTGTGTTGGACACATAACAATTTATAATTATATCAATATTATTTTTAAGCTTAATTTTAATAAATCAAATAGAGAAAGATAAAAATAATAATTAATGTTTATATATTATAATTTCTTTATGATGATGGTTAATGTCATTCATATTAAATTTCGTTTATGAAATTTTAAGAA
>JASDQU011402248.1:27627-43644 GCA_032191745.1 Picea mariana
TGGACAAGGATGCAAGGTTCACGAGTAAGTTTTGGAAAACATTATGCAAGCTTGTGGGGACGAAGTTGTTGAAGAGTCCATCCTACCATCCGAAGGTAGATGGGCAGACTAAATGAATCAACACACTTTCAGATGACTACTTACAACACTGTGTATAGGAAGATCATATGAATTGTCCATACTTGTTGGACGTCTCCCACTTCGACTACAACCTGCAGAAGAGTTCAGTGACTGGATATAGTCCATTTGAGTTAACAAACAGACAACAACCCACAACTCCTCATTTCATGACGTGGGGTTACTATGGGATAACCTTATTAGTCATGGGTTTCGTGAAGAGTTGATAGGATCAGTTAGAGATAGCTTGCACACACTTGACTAACGCAACATAAAAAATGAAGCAGTGGGCAGATCGCAGCAGGTGTGGTGAAAAATTCGAAGTAGGAGAGTCAGTCTTGTTCAAGATAAGAAGAGATCAATTTCCACCACCTAAAGGGATGGCTCCATATCTCATGTGGAGGTATGAGGGACCATTTAAAGTTATTGAGAAGATTGGCAACATCACCTGCAGATTGGAGTTGTCATTCGACATGAAACATATTCATCCTATCTTCCACGTTAGCCAATTAAGGTCATGCCAGAGGGAATCAAATGACCCAAGTTGATTTGAGCCATACAAGGTGCCAAATACGGTTGTATATAAGCCAAAATTGGAGGTAGAGAAGATTTTGATGCTTCTCATTTTAGGATGGGGTAGAGGTCGAGTGTATGAGTACTTTGTCCATTGGAAGGACAAACCTGACGAAGAGAACATTTGGGAGAGGTATGAGTCCTTATTGAAATATGAGGAAACCATTTGGGAGTTTGGAAGAGGTTGCTACAGATCACAAGTGGTACGAAATTTGTTGGGACAACAACAAGTTTAGTGGAGGATGATGTAAGGCCTTCTGGGACATCCACCAAGCGTGTGCACTCCTTGGGAAAATTCGTCGGCAGAATGAAAGAAGAGAAAAATGAGGAAATGTTTAGTTGGGAAAATAAAGACATTTGGGAATGGGCAGGAGCACCTTGGGGCATTATGGTGATGTGGAAGCCCAAGGGGGGACACAACCTTCTTCCCATGCAATGAATGATGGAGACCTGGGTTGAGTGGGAAAGGGTGGGGAAACTTGGGAGAATGCCCAAGGAGTGTAATCGTCTTCCCTTGACAACATGGGTGCACCAGAGGGGTTGGATGACCCCACAGGAACACCCACGGAGAGTCACGACGATCGACACAAGGAAGAAAATAAGGCAACATGCATGTGTCTAAGGATGGGGTGTGTTAGTCCAAGAGACATGTTGGTTGATGGGAACACGAGTTTATATGGACACACTGGGTCCATGGAGGGGCAGGAGGATTGGTTGAGTGTGATTGATTCACAAAGGGGCGCGACACACCCAAGAGACATGAAATTTGGCACAAGTGACCCTTGGAGTTCATATAAGAAAAAGGGTGCATAACTGAAGAAATACATAAAAAATAGGTGAAGGAAAGAAACATGGAGCTCTTAAGTTGGGTACACAAGTGGGGCACACCTCAGGCCGAGGCACGGAGGAATGAGAAGGGGAAGTCTTGGTGTGACATAACTACAAGTATGAGAACCTATGATGTATAAGGTAGAGTTGTGAGACTTTGCCTATCTATGTAATTGGGACAATAGCACTCTCTTTATCAAGCTTTGTTTATGTTTCACAATATAAATAAACAAAGCCACGTATTAGGCACCGTTGTTGCTTCCAACACTATATCTATCTCTTTTGTTTTGCATGTTTTATTTTGTATGCCAAATTGACTAAGTATTGAACAATGTTAACAAATGTCTAAGTATACAATTGACTTTCATAGAGTAAGGATGTGACTCGTCTGTAGCCTAGAACAAAGTATGGGTATGCTCTAGGTGAAGAGGCGTAGTTCGAGTGAAGTATCCTTGGTTGAACCAAGCTTCCAAGGAAGAACCACTATGATGTCGCACATCCATGAGATGCGAAGATTGGACTTGGGAATGACTCTTAAGAGCATGACAACAACTAAAACTATTTTTGATTAGCTAAAACCTCATCTTTATCGCACCTAAATAAATAGGTTAAATCCCAAAACCCAAAGACATTTGGCAAAGTGAAAATCTACCCTTCAATAACTAATGAATTACTTTGTTTATCCTATTCAATCTACAAATGTTTATCCTTAGAATCCAATTATAAATTCAGAATGATAAACAACGAGATCAATTATTAACTTTAAGACCGAACCCTCCACTAACCTGAACCTACAATCAAGTTAAAAGTCGACATTCCTTTGGTTTGACATACATTTACATGGAAAAATATTTTATTCAAATCTTCAAGCTAAGATAATATATTATATCTCTATGTAATTGATGTGAAAGTTTGAACTTCTAGATAAGGCATATCATGGCTCACTAGTGAACAAATGGATAAACTTTGAATAACCATTGGACTAGAAATCCTCATTATCCAAGAATTCCTCATCGACATCGAATAGAGGAAGGATAAATTGCAGAAGGCCATGGTGATGAAGGCATAGATATTTCTAGAAAAAATAAAGAAAAATTAGGGGTAAGTTGATTGATTCTTTACAAATATTAATTCCTATGGTAGTTTCTTATGGTCTTGAATACACAAATATTCATTGGTGATGTAGGTAGGAGAAAAAGAGGAGAAACAAAAATTAGCTTAAATAGACATCATCAAGTGCAACTTGTTTGGTGATGCATACAACAAACTTGGAAAACAAAAATGGCTCCCAACAAATCCTTTCCAGGTTTAGGCACTTTATCCTTCATATGTCTTTATCCTTCATATTTCGTCTTCATATGTGTTTGCATCCAAGGATTAAGTTAGCTTGATCCCTACCTTGGTAATTTACATCTTTCATGTCATAAAAAATTTAAAACATGAATGGTGAAAATAATATATAATGTTAAATTGTTGGAGTCTCACAAATGAGAATAAATTGACGCTAGTTTTGCAGGGATCAGAGGAGATAGACGTTGGTTGGCGCCTGAACATTGGTACTTTGGTTGAAATTCTGGATATTGGTTGACGCAAAGCCTAGACGTTGGTTGATGATGGTTCAGGCTAGTTGGAATCTAAGAGTAATGCTTCTTGGAATCCAATAAACCAAGCAAGAGGAGAGAGGAATGTTGCTTCGAAGCCAAGCAACAAGAAACCAACCAAGAGGAATGCTTCTTGGAAGCCAAGAAACCAGCCAAGAGGAAAGGAATGCTTCTTGGAATCCAAGCAACTAGACAAGAAGAAAGTAGGAAATAGAGGCATTTGGAAGCAAAAAAGCATGAAAACCATAACAATACGTAGCATCCCAATGACACGAGTCAAAATAGCCTCAATATGAGTCCAAATAAGACCTCAAATATAAAACTTTGGATAAAAAATTGAAGGTCAAATATAAAACTTTGGATAAAAAATTGAAGGTTGCAAAAACTTTAGTTAAAATGTGTTGGACAACTTGTGGGAGTAATGTAAAATGAAAAATCGATTCAAACAGTAAATAAGACCTGGTGAGCATTTAAACTTAGGATAAAACACAAGTGATCTTAAGAAATTGTATCAACGTCTTCTTGAAAGTTAGGGTTAAAACATCTAAGAAAAAATGAAACTTTGGCTTTGATTTCCATGTAGGAGATAATGAAAAAGAAAAAACCGATTAGTATGAGTCCCTGCAGCCCGAAGGGTAGGGACTAATAAGCGTGTTGGGCACATAACAATTTATAATTATATAAATATTATTTTTAAGTTTAATTTTAATAAATCAATTAAAGAAAGAAAAAAAAATAATAGTTAATGTTTATATATTTAAATTTCTATATGATGATGATGATGGTTAATGTTCACTCATATTAAATTTGGTTTATAAAATTTTAAGAAAGGAAATAAATTACTTGGTTTGATTTAAAATTTTATTTTTGTAGTATAAATTTTTTAAAAGAAGGGTTTCTAAATTACAATATTTTTTTGATGTTTGAAAGGTTAGGAAGATCAATATTGTCACAAAGAGAACAAATTCTTTTAATTCATGATGTTTTAGGAATTGTCCAACAACCCGTTTCACTATGAAATTGATGAAGATTTGTTTTTAATTTAGTAATGTGGATTTTTAAAATGAATTTATTTTTATAATTGTATATAAAATTAAAATAGTTTTCTTAATCATTATATTATAATTACATTATTTTACACAAATTAACTAAAATATTTTTTCTTTATTATTATTATTATTCAATTTATTTTTTTCATTTATCTATATCACAACATCATTGTGTTATATTGTCTCCTCGGTAAGAAGTTAAACTGCAACCTGGGGTAGTATCTAGTTTTATGTACGGGTTAAAGCACATAATCCCACCACTATAGCCTTGATGATCAGAGTGTTGCATATACTATCTAGGCTTAAATCATCTTTTGATTTTAAAGTAACACTTGTAAGGTCTTCTGGGACACCCACTAAGTGCACACGTGCTCCTTGGGAAGTTTCGATGATGGAACGAACGATGAGCACAATGAGGAAATGATCATTTGGGAAAATTAAGATGCTTGGGTGTGGGTAGGAGCACCTTGGGGAATGATGATGACGTGCAAGCCCAAGGGGGCACACACCCTTCTTCCCTTGCAACAAATGACAAAGACTTGGGTTGTGTTTGGGTAAGGGCAAGTCAACTTGGGAGTATGCTCAAGGAGTGGACCCTTTTGTCCTCGACAACATGGGTGCACCATAGGGGTTGGACGACCCCATCGACACATCCACATATATTCACAATGATCAACACAAGGAGGATCACAAGGCAAGGGACATGCACCCATGGATGGGGCGTGCTGGTCCAAGAGACATGTTGGTTGATGGGCACATGATCTTAGATGGGTGCACTAGGTCCACAAAGGGACGTGGTGATCATTTGAGTGTGATGATTTGAAAAGGGGCATGAAATGCCAAAGAGATGTGACATTTCACACAAGTGCCCCTTGGAGTCCATGTAAGAGCAAGGGCACACAACCAAAGGAAGACATACAAAAAAATTGAAGGAAAGAGACATGGAGCTCTGAGGCTGGGTGCAAAAGTGGGGTGCACTTTAGGATGAGGCAAGGAGGAATGACAAGGGGAAGTCTTGGTGTGACAGAACCACAAGTATAGACAATAATGATGTATAAGGCAGGGTCATGAGACTCTACCCATCTATGTAACTAGGAAAATAATTCCCTCTTTGTAAATATTTGTTTATGTTTCACAATATAAATAAACGAAGCTGGGTATTAGGCACCGCTGGTGTCGCCCGCACTATATATGTCTCTTGTGTTTCACATGTTTTTTGTTGTATGCTAAATTGACTAAGTGTTAAACAATGTTAAAAAATGTCTAAGTATACAATTGAGTTTCATTGATTAAGGATGTGACTCGCCAGTAGCTTAGAACAAAATATAGGTATGCTTTAGGTGAAGAGGCATAGTCTAGGTAGAGTATCATTTGTTGAACCAAGATGCCAAGGGAGAACCAATACGGTGTCGCACATCCACGAGATGCCAAGGTTGGACTTGGGAATGATTCTTGGGGGAATGAAAGATGGTATCAGAGTAGTTTTGCAATGAAGGGGTTTGTAGAGACACAACACCCAATATGACAAGCTTTGCACAATCTATAAGTGGGGCGAGCTAGGGGTATGCAACTCCTTGGATGAAGATGAGTGAAGTCGTATGACAAAAGAAAGTCATGGATGACTCAAGGTAGGCTGAGTCAATTTTCCCAGCACAGCTTAAGGCAAAAGAGTCTTGGTTTGGCCAACAAACCAGGATGTATAGATACTTTCCCAAATCACCTTGGAACCAAGTGGTGGATGAAGGGGCATTCCCACACATTCTATGAAAGACAAGTACAATGCAGGTATGTTGTATTGGGATTAAGTTTGTCCTTTACTTAACACAAAAAGGGTGGCAAGGATCCGTTTGTAGCAAGCTACAAAGGGTTGGTGCATTGGGTGCCTTGGGTGGAAAGTTTGGAAGCCAATAACATTAGTTGTGTTTCATGGATATGGTTATCAATGAAACAACAATGCAAGATATGGTTGACTCAGGTGCCTCACAGAAATTTCTAAATACTGAAGTAGTGAAGGAGTCAGGACTTAGAGTCTCCCCATGTGGAGCTGCAATAAAAGAAGTAAAATATAAGGCAAGGGAAACAACTAGTGTTTCCTCCTATGTTCACATTCGACTTGATAAGTGGGAAGGTCAGGCTAACTTCACGGTGATGCCTATGGATGACTTTGAGGTGATTCTTGGGAAAGAGTTCCTAAGGAGGAAACATTTGGTCCTCATGCCATGGATGGACAATATGGTTATACTTGGTGAATAGAAGGCTTGATTTGTGCACAAAACCACAACGAAGTTTGGTGGAAAGGTGTAGCTTGTGTTTGCATTGAGAATGAAGAGAGAATCAAGGCATGATGGATCACATATTTATGTAGAAATTGTTCGAGAAGTTCAAGAAGATGGAGAGGGGACGCTTGTTCCACTGGAGCTCATTGACTTGTTGAGTGATTTTGTGGACATTATGTATGATGATTTACCGAAAGTCCTCTCACCACAATGCAATGTTGACCATCGTATAGAGATAGAGCCTAGGCTACAACCACCATCAAGAGCTCCTTACTGATTTTTTGAACATGAGTTGGAAGAGTTGAAGAGACAATTGATAGAGTTGATTGATGTTGTCTTCATTCATCCACAAAGGTCACCATATGGTGCCTCAGAACTATTTCAAAAGAAGGACACTTCAGATATGAGGATATGTTTGGACAACCGAGCATTGAACAAACAAACTATGAAGAACCGATAATTATTTCCTTTAGTTGTTAATTGCTATGACAAGTTGGCCAAGGCTAAGGTCTTTTCAAAGCTTGGAATGTAACAAGGGTATTATCAGGTGAGGATTAGAGAAGGATATGAGGTGTAGACAACCATGGTGATGAGGTATGGGAGCTATGAGTTCCTAGTGATGGATTTTGGGTTCTACAATGCCCTTAAAACCTTTTTCACATTGATGAATGATGTTTTGTGGCCATTTTTGGACAAGTTCATTATGGTGTATTTGGATGAAATCGTAGTGTATAGAAAAAGTATGGAGGAGAAAAAGAAGCATTTGGCATAGGTTTTTGAGGCACTGCGACCGGACCAATTGTTCTTTAAGAAGTCCAAGTGTTTTTCAGGAAGATTTGGTAGGATCAGTTGGAGATAGCTCACACGGACTTGACTAACACAACAAGAAAAAAGAAGTAGTGGGAAGATCACAACAAGTGTGACACATAATTCCAAGTAGGAGAGTTGGTATTACTCAAGATAAGCATAGATCAGTTTCCACCACCTAAAGGGATGGCTCCATCTCTTGTGTTAGGGTATGATGGACCATTCATAGTCCTTGAGAAGAATGACAATTTCACCTACATATTTGGGTTGTCCTTCCACATGCAACACATTCATCCTATCTTCCACATTAGTTAATTGAGGTCATGCAAAAGGGACTCATATGAACCAAGTCAAGTTGAGCCATCCAGGGCACCGACAATGGTTGCAAATAAGCCAAAATTGGAGATAGAGAATATTTTGGTGCATCACATCTTAGGATGGGGTAGAGGTCGACTATATGAGTGCTTCATCCATTGGAGGTAAAAACCTGATGAATAGAACAATTGAGAGAGGCATGGGTACTTATGGAAATATGAGGACATGATTCAGGGGTTTGACATAGGTCATTATGGATTGCAAGTGGTACAGAAGTTACCAGGACGACAACAATTTTAGTGGGGGACGATGTAAATCCTTTAGGGACACCCACCGAGCATGCAGGATCCTTGGGAATATTCAGCAACAGAATGAAAGAAGAGCACAAGGAGTAAATGATAATTTGAGAAAACAAAGACATTTGGGTGTGGGTAGGAGCACCTTGTGTCATGATGGTGACATGTAAGCCCAAGGGAGGACACACCCTTCTTCCCTTGCGATGGAAGATGGAGACTTGGGTTACATTTGGGAAAGGGTGGTGGGGCAACTCTGGAGCAGACCCATCTGTCCTTGGAAAAATGGGAACACCTGAGCGGTTGGACGACCCCTGTTGGCCCTTGGTTATGGAATAAAGCTAATATTAAGGGAGAAAAGGAAAAATGTGAACTGCGCGGAAGAAACAGTGACTGATACTGGGTCGAAGTGAGAAAAAGAGCAGAAAATACGGAGAGAAGTAAGAGAAAGAAAGTCGTTGGACGAGGAGATCAAGGATGACATATCTTCAAGGAAGAGGGATCATGGACAACTTAACAAGTGAAAGAATATGTCAACAGATGCTTTGAAGCACCGTGTGTGAAGGAAGGAAAGATAGGCTAGTGAAGCCCTGAAAAGGTGGGTCAAGTTGACCTAGGGTTTTAGACACCTAAGGTTTTGGTATCTAGGGTTTTGACACTTAGGTCTCAGCCTAAGGTTATCAATGAGATATTATAATGTATAAATAAGAACCTAGATGAGGGAAGAGGGTTCGTTCTAGTCTTGTATTCATGTGAGTGATTATCGTTTTGTGAGAGAGAAGTGTTAAGCATAAGAGCCTTCTGGTATTGTAAGATCTTCAGTTGGGTGTGTAGGGAAGGGATGAAGAGAGAAGAGAGGAAGAGATAAGATCTACTAGATAAGAGCGCAGATAGAATTGTATGCTTTCATATTAATATATCATAAAGCGCAATTCTATTGACGTAGCCCTAGGGACAGGGTGAACCACATATATCTTTTGTTATGTGTGATTGATGTTGTGTTCTTTGTCATTTGATATGTTTCTATTGTGGTATTTTTTTGATCTGAAATATAACTTGTGTTGTAGGTTTAAGGAAGATAAAGGATAACTAGATGGTTGTGTGTTGTTGCTTTGAATCCACTTTTCATTCCTTCTGGTTGTAGACAACTATGGCTTGCAGCCTCCTATAGCTACTTTGGGTGAGACTGCATCTACTTCCCAGGTTTTGCCAAAAGGGATAGTAGTTAGGGCTTGTTGGTGTGCTCTTGAGTGTTGAACCCTGGGTCTGCCCTTGTTCCAACAAATGGTTCTGTTGTTGGGACAAGAATCTTCTTTAGGGAATGTCAAGGTGGTTTCCATCGAAGACAAAGATTCAAAAGTGGATAGAAGATCAAGAAAAGGACTTCGTTGAAGCCTAGAACAAGAACCCTAACCTTAGCATAGAGGATTGGTTGGGAAGGTATATCTTTACTGATATACAAGAGATTTTCTTTAGAGGAATCCATCAGGAGCTAGACAAGTGATTAGCAAGGTTAACAGATACCCAGTTTGAAATCGAAATCAGACCACCTGTAGTTTGGACGTCGACGCTGGTCAAAAAGGTCAACAGAGTTGATAACGCCATGTCAAGAGCAATAGATCATTGGTTTGATAGCACCATTGGAGGGTATATCACTGAGTTCGTTGTTGATAGAATAGAGTCATATAGCCAAGCTGAGAGATATTTCTTTAAGGGACCTAGAGGAAAATTTTTACACTTTTTGAAATTGAAGGTCAAGATGCTATTGCATGAGAAGAACATCTTTAAGATACAATAATCGGTCAGATAGGAAGATCTAATGTTCAAAAATCTAGACAATGACAATGACACAGAGGCTGGACATACGCATAGTGGGAGAGTGTTCAGAGAAGTTCATCTCGCGAACCTGTTTAAGCAGAACTAGAAAGATGAAGGTTTCTATAGTGGAGAAGAGGCAGATCCGATGGACAAAGAGTATTCAGAGTCTGCTAGGACAGAGGAACCTCGCCAAGAAGAGATAGAAACTACAGGAACTGCGTCGACTACTGAAGTAAGTACCATTACTCCTCCTGTTGTTTCAACAACGTTAAGCAACAAGAGTAACCTATGTCATCAGAATACTCAGACCACTGGTACAAGTAGCTCAGTACCTATTCAATGAGGAAACCTAGGAAGATCTATGGAAGATGAAATGAGGTTACCTATCTTTAGGGGAGATGGATATGAAGATCCTGATCAACACTCATTTTTATGTGAAGTTGTATGGAGCATTAATAATGTCACTAACGAAGCAATTAAGAGAGATGAATTTAGTACTACCCTAAAGGACCGCGCACTGAGATAGTACATGAAACTTGTCCAAGGAATTGCACAACCCAAACCATTGAATCATATCAAGAATGTGTTGGTTGCAGAATTCAAAAAACCCAATTTGGAGTCACAATGCATTACAGAACTGAAAGAAATCAAGCTGAGAGTAGTTGAACCTGTGTGGGAATTCGATCATAGGTTTAAGACCTTAATGGGTCGTTTGACTTTTAAGATCCCAGATGAGAAGAAAAAAGAATGGTTCATTGTTTCCCTCTTCCCACACATCAGAGTTCCTCTGATGCAACAAAAGATTACTTTGCAGGCTGAGGCACTGGAGATCACCATGAAGTTAGAATCAACCCCTATGAGAGACTCCAGCTCAGGTATGAGTCAAATTTTGAGTCAGATAACTAGCTTATCGTTGCAGGTCGAAGATATGAAGAAGGAAAAAGAGAAAGATAAAAGAAAAGGCATCTGGTGTATCAGATGAAAATCAAAAGGCCATGACAAGGATCATTGCCCCTTATTCCATGAGTATTTGGCCTCTGGAGCTCCGAGCCCTTTGAAACAAGTTACCCTACCCTGGTGAGAGGTATGTAGAAATAGACATCGCCCTAGTGAATGTTACTATTTGCAAAAGTATGTCCAAACACCCACAAATCTGTATTGCATGTTCTGTAATTCGGTGGGGCATGATGATAGGGATTACAAAGATTGTGATCTCATGCATGAAAGGTTAAGGGATACATACAAAATTCAAGCCGAAGTACAGTAAGATGATTTAGAGGATGAGGAGTAGGTATGGGTCAAGGTCGAGGATAGATCATTTGTTATAACTGTGCACAACTAGGACACTTGGCAAGGGACTGTCATAACCCTTGTACCACTTGAAGCTACTGCAATTCATTTGAGCATGTTATCAAGGAATGCCCAACATTGCTGGCTAAGCTTCATGAGAAACGAGGAGGAAACCAACAAATACAACTAATCAAAGCAGAACCTCGAGGATCAGATCTTAGAGTCATTTTTATCACTAGAGGAGGCACTGTTACAGGAGAAGATAGAGCGACTCAAGAGAAGAATGCCGAAGGACCAGGAATAAAAAAAACTATAGAGAAGACACGAGAATTTGATCCAAGGAAAAAGAAGCAAAAATTTGAAGAAGAAAGAAAATAATTCGGAAGAGAACAAGCCTCTTCATCAAAGGTTCGACCAGAAGTAAGATAATATGGAATTCCTCTAGAATTTGATCAGTCTACTTCGCCTGGAGAAGGAAAAGAGGTGAGTAAACTTTTCAGTTTCTTGTATACATGTACTGAGTTGATTAAAGATGAAAGAGCCATACAAGAACTACAAAATTTGGTTAGACAATATGAGATAGGAAGGGTATATCCTTTTTTGAATAAAGAAGTACATCAACTATCCAAGAAGAGAAGGACAAATAAATAACTACACGTTAATGCTCAGATTGGAGAGTATGATATAGACTATGTGGTCCTCGACTTAGGGTTGGAGGTCAATGTCATGATGAAGTAGACTTGGGCACTGATGGGAAAACCTAAGTTGATATATTTCCCTATCAGGCTTAGGATGGATAATTAGCAAGATGTAAGCCCCTTTGGAAGACTGGAGCATGTCCTTGTGGACATCAATGGAGTGAGGACATCTGCAAATTTTGAAGTAATTGAGATAGTTGATGATAGTTGTCCTTATCCTGTTTTGTTAGGAATTGATTGGGATTTTAACAATTCCACTATGGTTGATCTAAAGAAAAGAAGAATGATGTTTGAAGGAGATGGCCTTAGGTTCATTTCACCTTTGGATCTGGATGAAGGTTAAAGATACACAGAACCCATCAAAGAAGAAGATTGTGCATATGAATTAGAAAACATCTACAAGTTGACAACTAGACAGTAGGATTATATTAATCCTACAAGAAATGGGAATTTAAGCTGGTGAAGTGAGAGCACATGCTCATCAAATTCAGAAGAAGCATTGGAGAACTGGAAAAATAAGAAGTATGAAGTTTCTGCGTGGAGATGCGCCAGATTGACCAGAGAAGTTCGCTGGATCAGCACAACAGTAAGTAATTTTCCCACCTTTGATGGTTTAAATCACTTGGAAACTTTCCTGTTGGAATTTGAAGAAGTTTTCCCATCACAATAGAGGTTGTTGGCACTGGACAAAGATTTGAAAGAAACTCCAGCAAGATGGTGGGGAACGCATAAGAAGAGCATCGCAAAATGGGTGCGATGTCGCACTTTGATGACAACGTGGTTTTTAGACAACATCACAGAATGTGAAGTTTGGTATATAGGTCAAATCTGTCCGAGAGACCATGNACCTACAAGATGAACTACGCCTCATCACTACAACTTGGGAAGGTATGAGACAGAACTTTGTAGATACATTCTTGCTTGAAGGTCAATACCCTATGGTAGATAAAGCTTTAGAAGTTTTCAGATATAAAGTGTTTGAGGCACCTAGCCTCCCTGTGGAGCAAGAAGAGGACGAATGGACTGCGCCTCTTCATAAATTGCAAGGTTGTTACAACATCAATGTTGATGACAACGATGATCATAGGAATGTGAACATCACAGAAACAAAGGGATAGAGAGATGTATAAGGACTAGGAGTCGAATTGCATTCTATTGAGGAAGCCCATTAAAATCCAGAAAGTTAATATAGGAACAGAGGAAACACCTAAAATTGCAAATGTTGGAGATTATTGGGATGCTACCACTATTGACAAGATCATAGAATTACTACATGAATATCAAGACTTGTTTCCAACCAAGTTCACTGATATGAAGGGCATTAAAGGACCCATGGGGGAGATGAAATTCCCTTAAAACCAGATGCAAGGTCAGTCAAACAAAGACCCTACATATTGAACCCTAAATATAAGGAAAAATTGAAGATCAAGCTTGACAAAATGTTGGAAGCACGAATCATAGAACATGTTGAAGAATCAGAATGGATTAGCCCTATGGTGGTACAAGATAAGAAAACAAGAGAAATTAGGATCCGTGTAGATCTTAGAAAGTTGAATGATGCGTGTTTGCATGAACCATTCCCTACACCATTCACCGACGAAGTGTTAGACAATGTAGGAGGACATGAAGCATATTCTTTTACAGATGGATTTTCAGGATACCATCAAATCCAGATTGCCAAGGAAGATCGCCATAAGACCAAATTTGCAACAGAATGGGGATCCTACTAGTATACAGTGATGCCATTTGGATTGAAGAATGCACCGGCCATATTTTCCAGGGTGGTCGTCGAAGTGTTTAAAGAGTTTTTACATAAATTCCTGGAAGCATACTTTGATGATTGGACTGTTTTCAACATTTTGTAAAATCATATTGAATGTTTAAGACTAATGTTGGATAAGTGCAGGCAATGCCAGATTGCCTTGAACCTGAAGAAGTGCATCTTTTTATCTCCTTTTGGAGTTTTGTTAAGACATATTGTATGCAAGTAGGGGTTGTTGGTGGATCCCTCCAAGATCGCCATTATTGTTGATCTACCTCCCCCTACTTCAGTAAAACAACTATGCACTGCGCTGGGACATACAAGATACTACAAGAATTTCATCAATGGGGTACGCACAGATCGCAACACCCATGGAGAAGCTTCTAAAGAAAGACTGTAAGTTTCATTGGACAAAAGAATGCCAACAGAGCTTCAACACACTAAAATATAAAATGGTTATTGTGTCTATTCTTGTTTTTCCAGATTGGAGCAAGGAGTTTCATGTACATGTCGATGCATCCACTATTTCCTTAGGAGCAGTGTTAGCACAACCAGGAGCAGGAGACATCGACCATCCATTAGCCTTTGCTAGAAGGAAACTATTTTCAGCTGAGATAAATTACACCACCACTGAAAGGGAAGATTTAGCCATGGTGTACGCACTGCAGAAGTTTTGTCATTATTTGTTGGGAGGACACTTCAAGATGTTCATTGACCACTCTGCACTGAAATTCCTAGTCAACAAGCCAGTGTTGGGGGGGAGAATAAGCAGATGGATTCTGCTATTTCTGGAATATGATTTCGAGATCATGGCTAAGCCAGGGAGAATGAATAAGGGACTTGATAATTTGTTTAGACTACAGCATGGGGAGGAACATACTAACTTGGAGGATAGACTACCAGATGCACAACTACTAGCCATCAGGAAGGTTGATGATCACTTCGCGGAGATAGTACAGTTCCTTTCCACAGAAATGGCACCTAGTAAATATACAATCACTCAGAAGAAACAGTTGGTAGTATGCGCTGTGGATTTTTCACTTATAGTTGGACAACTATACAAGATGGGACCTAATGGGATATTGAGATGGTGTGTTATGGAAGAAGAGAGACCATTGATCCTCACAGAAGCACATGAAGGCATCACAGGAGGATACTACTGTTACACATTATTTTCGTCATCCCTATGATCGTTAATGATGTAAACCTATCTATTGTCTTTAGAGGGGTCACAGTGGCCTGAGTTCCTGAAGAGAGAAGGAAGAAAAACTTTTCCTAAGAAAAGAAATGGCATTTTCTTATGCAAAAACCTTATAAAAAAGGAAGTTCGCAGGTTGCTATATAGGCAGGGTGCGAGAATGACCAATTCTCGCAGGTTGCACTATAGCCAGGGTGCGAACAGTTCGCAGGTTGCTATATAGCTAGGGTGCGAACATTCCAGCACATGGGAAAAATGAGCGATTTCGTGAATCTTCTAGAAGGAGAAGCTTCTATGGTGAGGTGGCATCCGAATGGTTTGGATCTTACTCGCTTTCATGATTTAGTGGGATCATCCTAACCTCCTCACCTTATCTTCTTCAACTTATAAAAGGAGAGGAATTCTCATGGAGAAAGTTAGCTGGGATGAGCTTGTGGGTTCATGATTATGGTTTTTTGGCTTGGAATTATTAGCTTGATTAGAGTGGTTTTGAGATTTTTTTTGTCAAGATAGATTGTGATTAGCTATCAGATCTATGGTTTCAGAATCCTTGAAGCAAGAAGTGTGTGGGGAACGAAGGACAGTTGGAAGGGACCTTACGACATCAAGCCAAAGGTTGTAATCTCTCTTTCATATTTAATAATACAGTAATATGTCTCTTTCCTATAATTATGATGTCATCTTATTACATGATTCCTTGATCACATGTATAGACTAGATATTGAATACATTAATCTGCATTTGCTGTGATTGGTTTGTGTTGTTGTGATTGGAACAACGCAAGAGCATCGGAGCAGAGCGAGGAACAACAGAGATTAAAGGAGAGCGTTCATAAGGTATGTTTGCCATCCATTTCTCTTAGTTCATTTCAATAACCAGATCTAGGGAAAGAGTAGTATTCTGTCACGGTTTGTTCCAAATCCAGGTGGATCTGGGGAGATTGGTCTGTGTCCGCACTCACGAATTTATCCTTAAACAAAATTGGCGACTCCACTGGGGATCGAATTGTTTCCTAGTTAGTCTAGTTTCCCTTGCTTTCATTTCTTGATTTATGATCTCTGAGTCTGTGGGAGATCGATCAAGACTCTCTGGATCTGAGAGTTCTCTCAGAAATTTTGCCCTTTTTCAATTTTTTTCTTGTTCACAGGCATTCTCGCACTGTACCCTTTAGTGGCCTGCGAGAATCACTTGAGTTCGCACCCTGGTGTTCAGTCCAGTGCGAACAACTCGCAGTCAACCTATGTCTAGCCTGCGAGAATCCTTAATTCTCGCACTGTAATATACTGCTAGCTTGCGAACTTGTTTGTGAAAATTTTTGGATTGGGTCTTGTCATTTTTTGATGCCCAGTTTTGCTTTGAACAGATGGATTGAACTTTTGGAAGCCTATACTG